>BJBW01004155.1:0-128628 GCA_004320125.1 Scolopax mira
TCGTTCTGGTTGGTCAATTCGGTCAAAACCACGACAAGGCCAAAGTTCTCACGGTTTTTGAGAGCGTTTAAATTGCAGATTGAGATTTCCTATTTCTATGATGTCCAGAAAAGTCCTTCAAATGCTCTAGAAAAAGGCCTGTGATGTTTCAAATTTGGATGTTCAGATTCTTCCTCTTACACAGCTCCTGTACTTCTTCCAGCAAGTGGTGGTGGTGGTGTTTCCCTAGGACAGCACTTGACTTTGAAAAGTGACAGAGGGGTGCAGGGGGCCATGTCTATAGCCTGTCAGTGATATATAGATCATCGTGTATTGACTTTATAAAAAGCAAAAGATATCCTGGCCTATTTGCTTCATTAGTCCAATGTGTTTGTCTCCATTTGTACAGGAAGCAATGAATCCTTTCAGCCAAAGCTCAAAGATCGCTCCTGGCAGGTTTCTTCAGGGTTCAGGTATCATTGTTGATGTACAGTGCATCAGATCAACTTTAGATATTGAACTTAGGTTTTCAGGTGATTTTAGCCTCAGACTCCTCTGGCTAGACCTGTAGCAATTAGAGAGGGAGCCAAGAATCACTTGCTAGGATAGAAATTAATACCTTTGTCCTGGGAAATCCTATCCCTGGTGAGCTGGGCAGTTGTTTCCAGAGTTTTGGGTTTTTTTTAATTCCTCCTCTGCAGCCCAGCCCAGGCTAGCTGTGTGCAGGCCTGAGCCAGGCTCACAGAGGCTCCCATGCCTGCAGAGCTGCATCTTGCTGGCCATCCATGCTCACTTCAAAGTCCTGGGACCCTGGGGCCATCTCTGGGCACCTCCTGAAGATGCAAAGGTGTGTCTGGAGGCCAGCAATAGCTTGTGACAGCTGTGGGGAGGCACCTACCTTGCATAGCCTCTGGTCCTGGCTACCTGCCGCCTAATCTTTCTGAGTCAAGTGCAGCAAGCAGGTGTTTCTTGAAGTCATGCCAGGCACAAACTACTGACACAATCAGACTCCATTTTACTCGATCAGTGCCTCTAATAAAGAAGTTATAAATGAGCGTGGTGGTTGAAGCCAAGCACGTGTCTGGAGTCATCAATAATTAACAAGTTCTTGAGAAGTCTTAATGAGGCCTGGTCTCCTCTGCAAACCCCCACCCAAAATCCTCAGCTGGGACAGTTCTACCTGGTGCAGTTTGGGACTCCAGAGCTGTTGCTCTAATGGATCACATATTTCTGCTATGGAGAGAGGTCAGCCTGGTAGCCATGATGCAGGTGGGCTCCCTGGTGTGCCCATGGCCTTAGTGAGTCCTTGTGGGATGTCTTCTTTGTGCCAAGACTAGGACAGGTGGAGCTCCAAGGGCTCAGCAAGGTCTAGCCAACCTATGAAAAGCCACCTCAAAAGTGTTTTGCTGCCAAAATCTTTTATAAGCCAGTGGAAACCGAACATCTAGATCTACCTATGGTGTGCTTTTCTCTGCTGCTGCTGAAGTAGTTATGAGTTTTTTCTGGCTTTTTTTTCTGGCTCCTTTCTGGTAGCATTGCTGAAGGGGCTGTCACTTGGCAATGCAGATGGCACATTTGAATATCCTTTGTGGATTTGCCTTGGCATGGCCAGTGCATTGCTCCACACCCAGAACACTTTGCAAGCACAGAGCAGTTTCCCTGCCCTCCCTCCAGAGGCCATCCTGTCCTGTTCCTGGTTGTCAGGAGGTGGTGTGATAAATACCCAGTCTGCGCTGGTCTGCATTTCTTCACCGTCTAATCTGAGCTCCAAGAAGTAGCAAAGAAAGGCAGATCAAAGACAGGATTGGAAAGCTGGGCATCCTTGGTCAGATGAATACTAGTGAGAGAGCGAGAGGGGACATCAGTGCAGAAAAGAGTGTGAGCTGTGCCTACGTGCAGCTCTTTGGAGAAGACCTTGGTGGGGGCTTACTTGCTCACTGTCCATATGGGGTTTGGTCCACAGACATGAAAGCCACACCTGGAGCTTGGAGCGGACGGAGAGCCTGACTTCAGATTCCCAGTCTGGGATAATGCTGTCCTCAGTGGGAACCAGTAAATGCAACAGCCCTGCATGTGTGGAGGCACGGGCTCGCCGCGGGGCCGCCTTCTGCATCGAGGACTCACGGACGCCCATGGCACAGTATCGGGACTCGGTGGATTCTCTGCGGGACTCACCACACAGCGAGAGGTCAGACCCCACTGCTTGGTGCTGCCCTGGCACAGCAGAGGCGAGCCATGCCCTTAGTGCCAGACACAAAAATGTTTGCCTCTGCCAAGCCCTAGAGCAGCAGTCTGGTAGCACTGGAGAAGCTCCAGCTCTGGTCCTGCCAGAGGAAGCCACTACCCCAGGAGACCACTCTGGTGGCGGCAGCAGCAAGCACTGCAACCTGCTAATTTGGTGGCAGCACAGGTTTGGAGCACAGGGATGAGAGAAGCAGAAAACACCTGTCTGCAATCAGTAACTGCTGAAGAAAAACTGGCTGAGAACACCTGCTTGCTGGGTTTGCAGCTCAAGCAGAGTCTGGCCCTCAGGTGTATGTGGAAAACATGGGTGTCCTCAGGGTAATCTTGGATGACTGGGTGAGCAGGGTGCCCAAGGCGGGCATGCCTTGGGACAGGGCTCTGTATCACCCAACCTTCAGGGGAATGCAACTGCAGAGCTGAGACAGCATCAGCCAGTGAGGGTCACCAACAGTCATCCCCTTCCTGGCTTTGATTCCTCAGGGTGCAGAAGCACATCTCCATCCTTGCTCCAGTCCTTTGTGGGTAGCTGTGGGCACCCTTGGGTGGCCACTTTCCGGCAGTTACCCTTCAAGGCAGTGGGACTTTTCCATGAGGAAGAGGAGAAAGGCAGCATCTCCTGCTCTCTCATTCCTGTGTCCACGTCCATTCAGGCAGGCTGACCCAGGTCCCACAGAGGTCTCCTGGCACCAGATGAGCCAGGGAGCCTGGGCAGCCTGAAATGACCAGAGACACCAATTGGCACTATTGAAAGGAAATGAAATCTGCTTCTTAGAAAGAGATGATGCCGAAGGAAGGGTTTCTTTGTCTAGGGGCTAGGCCAGGTGTGAGTTGTCACACTGATGTTGCCACTGCAGTAGATGGAAGCAGAAGATGTCTTTCTGAGACACAAGATTTTTGCTACATCAGAGGAAACAATGCCCAGGCTTTCCCCATCTGTGGCCTCAGCAGGAGGGAGGGCATTTTGGCGACCTTCCTTGGAGGCAAGCCTGGCACCTCCAGAGGGAACAGAAAGCAGCTGGCATGCAGATGAGAGAGAGGGAAGTCTTGTCTTAGCCTGCTGGCAGATGCTGCAAGGTTTTCGGTGATGTAGGGGTGGGGAATTGGGACACCAAGTCCCTTGGGAGAGGCACTCCTGGGATGCATGGTGCACAAGGCCCAAGTGCCCACCAAATGCAGCAGCTCCCTCAGCACAGTGATGCAAGGTCCCTATTCCTGGTCCCCCAGGACCAGGTGGACTGGAGACCTCGTGGGTCCCTGCGACAGGTGTTTGGCAGAGTGCAGGCACAGCTGGAGGTTTTTGGTGTTGTTCAATATCCTAACAGAGGTGTTACTTCTTACAGGTACGTGTCAGCCCTGACCACACCAGCACGCCTGTCGCCTGTTGACTTCCATTACTCGATGGCCACACAGGTGCCCACCTTCGAGATCACTTCCCCCAACTCGGCACATGCCGTCTCCCTGCCGCCGGCGGCCCCCATCAGCTTCCGCGTAGAGGAACAGCAGCCCCTCCTGCGGCGGTACCAGTTGCCCTTCCAGGACACGCAGAGGTATGACAGCTACTACCAAAGGAAGACCTATCTAAATGACAGCATGGGGAGCCTGCCCTCCAGCCCCTTCCGCATCACGGAGGATGACGAGTACGAGACGACGCAGGAGTATGTCACAGTGCTAGAGCAGCCAAAGAAAACAGCCAGCAGCAACAGGCGGTGGAAAAAATCCAAACTGAACGGACACGTCCCTCACAGAGCCAGAGCCATCCGGGACTCCTTCTCCTTGAGCAGCGCCTCTTACAGTGAGTCTGATGAGGAGCTGGTGGCCGAGAGCACCCCCTTCCTAAGCACTCAGAACAATGAGGTGGCCCACACAGAGTCACCCCCGCTCCACCGGCCGGGCGACAGCCGGACTCACCACTCCTGCAGCAGGCACAGCGCCCACGGGGAGAGCGGGCGCAGCAGCCTGGGGCACTCGGCACCCAAACCGGACCCCCACCCTCTCTAGGCACCTCCCAGGCTCTTGCGCCTGCAGACCGAACCCACAGGGAGGAAGCTGAGGGGGGAGATGAGACAGAACAGAACAAATAAATATTTTTATTTTATATAAAAGAGGGAAAAATATAACAAATAAAATGTTTTATTTTCATTTTAGCAAATTTGTCTTATAATAGCTAACGGCAATGACTTTTTTATAGGGAATCTCTATTTATATGTAATGTCTTGATTTACAGCTTCCAAGAAAAAAAGTAAAAAAAAAAAAAAAGAAGAAAAGAAAACAATAAAGTTAAGAAAAAAAGTGGGCCAATTTTTGACTACTTAAAAATAGAAAACAAAACTATCATGGTGCCTTTTGCTGTATGCTATTGCTGGGATTCATGCTGAGGATTCTGTTTTAGTAGCATTTTTAAGATCATAGATTTTTGTTTGGGAGACAGCTGTCACAAGGGTACTCTTCCATTGGAAGAAAACCGCCTCGCCACTTTGCCCTGTACCCCACTGTTAAAGATCTTATTCTTTGAGGTATTGTTTAAACACACATCAAGGACATGAGCGGGAGCATTTCCATTGTCATATCTACTGGGGATCTGTCTTGCCCTGTAAAATACCTGTATTTTCACTTAAATCAGGAGAAAAAGACACCCAAAAGCACTATAACGAAATGCAGAAATAATGTTTCTTTTGCCACACAGATAGGGAAGAGAAAAAGAAATTGCACAGCAGCAGCAGCAGCAGCAACAGCCCTTTCAATATAGCTCTCAACCTCTGGCCATTTCACCCCTGGGTCTGAAGCTGGGTTGGCACAGGTTTGTGGTCTGACGAGCCGGACAGTGTGTGAAGGTGCTGAGGTGGAACCCCATCACATATGGTTGAATCCAGTTCACTGAAGGCAGCCCCAGCAGGTGGAGGGCACTGCCCTGGTCCCTGCAGGGCAGTCCCCACCCAGCCAGGGTGCCCTGTGGCTGTGTTGCCGGACCGGTGCTGTGCTGGCTGCGGTGTCCCTGTTGCTCAGCAGTGTTGGCTGTGGTGCCCCGTGCCATGGCGCCGTAGGGCTGCTGGGGCTAGGGTGCCCTGCGTGCTGTGCTCAGGAGGATACCTGAAGAGTGGCCCTGTGGTGCAGCATGGCCACGGCTTGCCCTGGATGATGTGCCAGAGAGCTGTCAGCCGTGCTGCCTCAGGGTTTGGAAAGAGCTTGACCACTTTTGGCCCTGCTTGTCACCCCTGCATTGGTCAGGAAGGGCCCTGCGTAGGGCAGCCCCGTGAATGGATTCTTCTGTACTGCCGTGCTGCATATTGAGAAGATGCCTGTTACCGACACTTCTTGCCATTGGTGACGGACGTCACGTTTCCAAACTCGGAGCAGCTCTGGCCATCGGCTCTGTGATGCAAAGAAACAGACCTGCGTGTCCAGGTGGCAGAGCACCCCCGTGGAAGTGCCCCTCTCTCCTCAGTTCTCTGCAGCAAACCTGTTTACATTGTAGCCTGACTTTTTTCTTTTTATATTTTTACTTCTGCATGTCCTTTGCATTTCAGATACTGTAGATTGGATGCATGGTGAAGCTGTGACTGAGAAGATAATACAACAATTGACAGTGTATTTCATTTAACTTTTAGCAATAAAGTAACTAAACCCTCTATTCCTCACCCATGATGCGGTCAGATAGAAAACTCTGCTAATTTGTCATAAGATGATTGTCAAAGTTTGCTCTGGATTGTCTGAATGTCAGAACTCTCGACTGTTTAACACTTGAACATTTTTTATATTATAAATAAAATAAGAAATAACAAGCTGTGGGTTGCATTAATCTCAGGTAGTTTGGGGAACAATGGGGAGCTGTGTCAGGTACCATACACAGAATCATAGACTAGTTGAGCTTGGAAGACACTTCTGGAGGTCATCTGGTCCAAATCCCCTGCTCAGCCAGCTCACCCAGAGCTAGTTGCCCAGGGATGTGCCCAGTGAGGTTTGGAATATTACCAGGGATGGTGACACCACAACTTCTTTGGGCAGCCTCTTCCAGTGCTTGGTTATCCTCAAAACAAAAAAGTGTCATCTTGCATCCAGAATGATTTTCCTATTTTTTAATTTACGCCCGTTGCCTCTTGTCCTGTCACTGACAGGACACAGCTGAAAAGAGTATGACTCCCTCTTCTTCATTCCCTCCCATCAGGTATTTATACACAAGGATAAGATCCCCCTGAGCCTTCTCTTCTCCAGCTTGAACAATCCCAGTTCTCTCAAGCTTCTCCTCTGGTTCCATAAACATCTTTATGTCCCTAGAGGTCCAGAGGTGGATATTTTTCTACCTGTTGCAGACATTTGACGTTCACTGCAGAGAGCCTCAGAAGTAGAGGCTCACTGAAGTGAGTGGATGCTACACATACTTCTCCTGAGGGGATGCCATTGCTTCTCCACCTGCAGTTCAGGAGATCCTCCTTCATCCCACCTTGTGCCAAGAAAGGCCAAGATGTGCTTCACATGCTGGCATCGATTTCAGTGATGTTTGCAGTGGAGTGAAGATGTCTTGGGTCCAATTCTGTAAGTGCTGTGCCACCATGCCACCATGTGGGTCTGCCCACCCACAAAATGAGTCCCTTCTTCAGCTCTTCTATAGCAAGTCTGTGTAGGAGGATCAATGAGACTATGGTGAATTCACAGTAAGCACAGTTCCTGAGGTTGCACCCATAGCTTAGTCCAACTGGGACCCCACTGCCTTGTTCCTGCTCAGTGAGATGAAAAAGGTGCCCCAAAGTCCCCACTGAACTCACCTAGCAGGAGAGATCTGCTATACATAAATCTGACTCAAACTCATAGGAATGCACAGAGCTATGAGACAAGTCCCTGGTCCTCACAATGATGCCTATGGTGAAGGCCAGGCTGAGCACGCCCATATCCTGGGCTTCTTCTGCTCCAATGCACTCAAGTTGCCCATTGCCTTGGAGCTGACCTAACTGGGTCACAGGCCACCCCTAACATCCGTCACACATCCTGTGGGGACTCCAGCCAGACCAGAGAGCTCAGCGCTTCCCCCTGAATAAAGACATCTCAACAATGATTTCCCAAAAGGTAAAAGGCTAAAGGATCCTGCCCTCCTGCCATGGGGTCCATGTACCCACACAGCAATGTACAAAGGAGGTCTTAGATGTCTAGGACTGGAGATGAAGGAGGTAGGGTCAAGTCCTGATTTGAACCTGTTACATTTGCCATGTAAATTTTGGAGGCACCATGTCCCACTTCTGGGCACCCGCAAGCCTTGCTGTATGAAAGCAGCAGTACCATGCAGCTCTCCACCCTCCCATTACTCTTGGGACAGGCTGTGACTTCATATTGCGTTTGGTCCCCCGAGCTGTTTGCTTCAGAAGCTCTTGGAGTGTGTTGAGATGGACAGGAATGAGCAGAGAGCATCTGCTCCCCTGGAAGGTACTCACTTGGAATGTCACCAAGGGTGAGGATCCCTGGGGAAACCAGCCACATAGAAGAGAGAGATGAGGGGCCTTTGGATTCACAAAGAAACCTCTTCTCACTGTCTGGTTCCACTCAGCATGTGAGCTGGTGAGCTCTGTTTGTGAGAAGTCCAACTGAGGCTGGCAGAGCAGTATCTGCATTACAAGAAGGCTGCAGCTCTTGGGTCACCTGCTGCCATGCTGTGGTCTGGGGTGCAAAGTGACGGTGTGGATGAACCTCAGGGTGTGCTCAGTGCAGTTGATCCACATCAGACATCACCATCAAGATCTTCTCTCTGGGGCCCTCAGAAAGGCGCTGTGGTCTGTGTGTCTGTCCTGCACAGGGGGATGTTTTACTGCTCCACGTTTTGCAGGAATCTGTGGTGTTCTGCATCTGCTGAGATGCCACTAGCTCTGAGCCATGGCAGCCTCATGATTTCTTGTGATGATTTCTTGTTCAACATGTCCTTTGATGCCCATAACTGTGTTCTATATTTAGAGGCAGTTACAGTACTTCAATTTTCTTTCCAATTGCCTCTGGAGGAAGCCTGTATCTCTCTTCTTTTTTCCCTGGATGGTTTATTTTTAGACCCCTCATTTCCAGTCGTGTATTCCTAGGGTTTGGCCGTAAATATTTTACAGCAATTTTCACAGGTGGGGAGAGCCACTGAAGCTCTGCTCTGTGCATCCAATGCCTTTGCTGCTCTTCCCAGCGGGGAGGGAATAGCTCTGTCGACACCGATGGAATGGTGCAAGCAGGAGAGGAGCGCTGGTTCCTGGCTTTGGGATTGCAAAGCCTCACCCCTAAAGAAGCCCCTCTAAAATGAATTTGATGCCAGGTTGTGTCCAGGAGAGGGGTCCTGGCAGTGAAACAGCAATGTCAAGGAATGGTGTCTGAAGACTGGAGCGGCCGTGCTGCTTGCTGGAGGGCCTGACGAGGCTGGGCTGAGCCTGGAAAGGCATTTGGGTACCTCCAGGAGAAAAAGGTATGGCTGCTTAATTCCTCTGAGTTGCTGCTCTTCTCTCTTAGTGGTGTGTGGCTGAGTCCTTCACCTCCAGGGAGGGAAAGGGAGAAAAACACCATTTTCTTCCTGGTCACTAGCCAAGGCTGTGGGTTGGTCAAACAAGGCATTTTTGGGTGGTCTTAACGCTCTCTTGTAGGCAAAAAGCTTACCATATCTGCAGTGCACCCAGACCAGCACTTGCGTATCAGGGCAAACTGAACCCAGCACAGGGTGGAACTGGACTTCAGACCAATTCTCTTTACCAACAGATTCAGCTTTATTGTTATTCTTTTTTACATGAGTCATTAGTCCATCATTTCAAATAAACTATCAAACTGTACAAAGAAACAGAGATAAAAGAAGAGGTGACAAAGTTGGGCAGAGGTTTTTAGTGTCATGAACCATCATGGAAAAGAGTAGTCCATAGGCTCACAAATGTTAAAAGTCCAAATAAATCTTATTTTGTTTGCTTTAAAAATGTTGCAAAATATAAACGATAAATTACTGTAACTATCATCTACAAGATCCTTCAAAACTGGAGCTTGATTACGGTGAATGCATCTAGGGGAAAATAAAGCAATCTGAAATAAAAGACCAAATCAAACAGTGAAATAAATAAATAAAGTGTGGGAGGACAGCCATGGCATTGAAATGCAGAGGAATCACTTCTAGTACAACAGTAAATTGTTGGACCACAGACTGCAGAAATGAACAGAAACACAATTCCCCACTTAAAAGAGTATAGCATGTGCATCGCAAAACGGAGGAAGTACTACAATGATGGGCAGGTGGAATCTCTCCTGCGCAGAAAGGTTCAGCTGGATCTGAAGCATGGCTCCAACTGTGCCTCAAAACCAAAGTGGCGGACACCATGGATACTAAATAAGCAGCCACTTGGCCAGTTTATCTTACAATCAGGAACAGGAGAGGGATCTTTCACAGCAAGATGGGATTTCCATTTGAGTAAAAAAAGGAGGGTGGGTGTGTGTGGGGGAAAGATACATAGGGTACTGCATTTTTTAAAATATCTTTAGTGGGCTGGTTAGAACCTCTATGATCCCTAGTGTCTTCCCCAGGCAGCTTGCCTTCACTTGCACACTGAGATTAAAAACCCACATTAAGGTTTCCTTATATATATATATTTATTTATATATTTATATGTGTATATATATATTTATATAAAAAGGATAAGGTGACAGAGGGCATTTCAGGCCTCTCCTGCCATGGGCAGATGATGTTGCCATATGCCATGCTGACGACACCTCTCCCTCAGTCAGTGACTAGCTCATGATAGACCATCCTATCGCGATGTGCTGAATGATGCTCCTCTCTGGGGAGGGACGTGCTCCCTGCCACTCTGTGCTGTCTCTGGGAGCACTGGTGGTGCCACAGACACTGCTTGGAGATGCAAACATGAAGCTGTGGGGACTCCAGGGATAGAAGGAGGAAAAGAGAGAGGGCTGGTGGAGAAAAGAGCAACTTGGCCCTTGGAGAACGAGCACATCCCTTTGTTGTGCAGGCTGTGGTAGGAGGGAAAGAAAAGCCACTGGTGCTGTTGGGGATGGGAGATGGTGTGTCTATGATGCTGAAATGCCATAGCATTGCCAGAGAGTGTCAACTAAAGCTTCTTTGATTTCTTCCACTAGAGCAATCACCATGTGATACACATCTATGGTTTTGCTCCTGTTATTTCCTAGGTAAAATTGTGCTCGTCGGTTTAGTCCAGGAGCTTAAAGTGTTGCCAGTTCATCCCCCCTGTGCACATGTTCCTTGTTAAGTGTTCTGCTCTAAAATGTCCTTTTCTGCCTTACAGCTGATAGACGTGTGCCCTTGGCTCAAAGATGGGCTTGAATGTGTCTTCCGCAAAGCAATGTCATCAGCTTCCACCTTGAAACTGGTTTCAATTCTCTCCAGGTCATCTGTCCCAACTTTTATCTTCATGCACAGCAGGTTGATGTATGTCTCATAGCGACTCTTCTGCAGGGAAAGAGGGAACAGAGAGCCTGGGAACATGATTGGGCCATGACATATGTGAAAAGCAGAGGCAATGCCATCTGCTACTGCAGGAAAACCCAATATATATTGTCAGGAACCCACTAATCATACTCCAAATCTACTGTTTAACAACTGCACAATCTCTGATCTATCTAAAGCCTGCAAAGACTGATCAACCCATTGTTGAAAGGGATGAGGAGAAAGAGGAGGGTTGTATGAGATTCTCCAGATGTTCTTATGGGTTTTGACTGCCAGTGGTTTTATAAGATGGATCCTGGGGGCAAAAGCAAACCAACAGATCTGCTCTGGAGAGTCAGACTTGGCATTACATAAAAGGGTGGTGCAACCCTTTTATGTACAACCTCCTGTATGCAGGAGGGGGATATTTCCATCCTTGCAGGTTTCAGAGACTCACACACAAAATGACATGTTCAGCCTGGGAAATACTGGGAATAATGCTACTGGAAGCAGGACCAGAGGCCTCCAGCAGTCCCTTTCCACTGACACCTATGTGGCAGGCATCACACTTCCTGCTAAGTTCTGCTTGTTCTGCTAACAAAATATCCCATTTCTCCCACAATTAAATCCTTCTTAGACTTTGCAGAGAGATTAAACTTAGCCACACACATCCTCAAAAAGTCTGTAATCAGCTCTAATGCTGGTTTCGGCTTTACTTATAGAAATAGCTGTAAGTCCAGATTTATTCTCCCCTTAGCTTTTTATTAATGTTGCTGAAAAAGACTGATGCACACCAAGAACTGAACCACTTTCTTACTTGGGACTTGAGGAAAGTTTGCTGTCAAGTTTCATCACAGTAAAGAAAGATTTTATTTCTCTCATCAGTTTTTCCATCCTCTTGTTAGAAATCACAGAGGGGAGGAAATGTCTGTTATTTCTTTTTTTTAGCATCAGTGCAAAACAGTGAGACTTGCTGGTGCCCCAAGACACCCATCCCACTTGTGAACCCTCGTCCTTCTCTCTCCTTTCACGTTCTCCCAGGCTCACAGCATCCACTCCAGAGTTCTTAGTTCTCCTCAATCAGCCACGGTATCATTTATCACGGAAAAGATCAAAGTTCTTTACCTCAAATATTAGGTAATGTTCTTTGAGTCTGTATTCCTCAGCCTCTTTTGACTTGAGGCTCTTCTCTACAGGATGTAATTTATGTTCTGCTAATTCATCTGCGATCTGCTTCATTTTATTTTCATGAGACCTCAGCTGTTCCTCCTGCCAAGAGAAGCATGTCAGGTATTAAAACATAGGAGTGCAACACCCAAGTGCACCGCCTGCCTGTTAGTGTGGGATCTGTCTCTGCAAGGATGTAAGCTTAGCTACTGTGCTGGAGTCAAAGGTGTGCAGTACATTTGCAAATCAATCTGATAAGGAGCAGCTGAAACACACGTATTTGAGTAAGATCAAAACGCATGATTGCAAGTGCCAAGAGTGGATGTCTTTGGCACTTGGGCTTCTTTAGCATCATAAATATGAAATGTTCTGCATCTTTCAACAGCCAGGCAGAAGCAGCAGTGTCCCAAGAGTGGCTCATCTCTTTTTTGAGATAAAAGTATCCTCCCCATCTGGGCTCTGACAAAGGTGACATATGGCCACATCTGGTTCAGCAGAGAGGAACTGTATCTCTTCCCTGACATTTCAGGCTGTCCTCCCCTTTGCTGGGGCCCAGTTGCAGCATAGTCCTACTTTTTGGAGGTGCTAAGGCATGTCGTGCTTTCCCTGGACTATGCTAACCAAAGCTATTGGGCTGCTGCCCATTGCTCTTGGTGGACTGAGCCTTTGGCAGCCATGGTCGGGCGTCCCTTTGCTTCCAGAAAAACCTTCCTCACTGAGTGGGACTCAGACTCCAGCTTCATCTGTGGCTTTTCCTCTTCAGGGTGCCACCTCTGAGTGCCATGTTATAAAATGAAGTGGGGCTGTTGCCATCTGTTGGGATCAGTAGCACCAGCTATTTTAACTCCAGCAACAGAAAGGTGCTGGGATGTGATGGGCAAAGAGAGATAAACAAGCCAGAATCAAGAGCCATTCAGGCAGGAGATTATGCGTGGGGTTGCTTTATAGCCATTGCAGAGGAGGCATTGGTCAGACATCACTATTTGCCACTGTCTGTCCAAGCCACCCACGCCACTGCCCTGATGTGTCTATCAGGCAGGAGCTGGGGGAGCTGAAGATGGGCTCAGCCTGAGCTGTGTGTTGAAGGGCTGTCTGAGTGCTGGCCACCCCTCCAGTGTTCCTTCTCTCATGTGTTACCTGGCACAGCTTGGTCATGGATGAGGGCAGGAGTGGGCGGCAGAATTTCTTCATGGAGCAGATGGCAGCTGGGAAGGCTGGGGCAGAGAAAATGGCAGCAACAAGGTTGATTCGCAGGATCCAGGAGAGCATTTCTTCCTTACTTCTGTTATGGAGGAGGGAAGAAGAGAGGGAGTGTCTGTAAATACTCCTGACCCAGGACCAGCCAGCTCAGAACTGCCCTGGAGCCAGCCACTCTGAGGAGGGCCTTGCTTTGAACCCATTTCTGTGCCACCTGGTGTTGTGAACAGAGGAAAACTCTGGCTATTCGGCTCCTCTACAGAGCCCTAGAGGGCTGCTGTCTGCCTCTTGAAAGTCCTGCCTTCCTCATCAGCTCTGACTGCATTTCCTGAGGAGCTGGAGAGAGGTAGAATGGTGGTAAGGCCCAAGGATATCACGCTCTTTGGAGAGTGGGAGCCACACAACAGAGGTCCCATGGAGCGGACCTCTCATTTTGTGTCATTCATAGGACGCTGCCCAGGGTCCATCATCAGATCTGTTCAGGCACTGCTCCCCCAGCCTTCAAATGGGTTTTCACTGCACAAATTCAGATGTCAAACTTCAGCTCGACATTAGTACCCCAGCCCAATTTACAATGTCACTTATGCCAGCAGGAGACAAGAAAAACATCAGACAGGAGAGGACTCAATCACACTTTACACTTATTAGCAGGAAAACTTTCTTCTGCAATACACTAAGAGAGAGAAGGTAAGCCTCCAAAGCTCATTCTTTAATGAGCTTTAGAAAGTTTCCTCATCAAAAGATGGCAAGAGGAACCATCAGCTCTTTAGTCAATGCACCCTTCCACAGACTGACAATAGAAGCTAGTAAGGGGAGCCCTGTACTCATCCCTTTACATCCCAGCCCATTTGGCTCAGCCCACCTCAGTGACAGATGAGAAAGAACCTCCAGAACTGGCACACAGCTACCAAGAGTGACAGGTAGAAATTGTGACCCCATGACCAAGTCCTTTGCACAGACCTCCCCCGCAGCTCTCCAACTCAGCATCTTCCTCCCCCTGAGGTTTGTCCCTTAATGTGTGTGTTGATCTGGCCAGGTTGAAGGGACTCTGGCGATGGCTGGAGGTCAGGTTGCCTGTCCAGGCTCTGCAGGAAGAGGGTACTTACGGGGCCTGGAAGAGGAAGACTCTCCAGTCAGCTGTCTTCAGCTTGAGCACGTTGGACTTCTTGCTGTAATCAGAGGCTTTCGTGGCTAAGGCGTGGTGCACACGAATGGCGTTTTTCAAATCCACTTCAGAGAGGTCTTTGTCAGGTTTATATTCATCCTGTGAAGAGGAACGTTAATTGGATAATGACAACAGTAACATTTGCAGGCTACTTTAATGAACCTGCCTTTCTCCCTCTGCTATAATCACAGAGTGCCAAGACTAGGAAAAGCACTCCTTTGTACAGTAAATGCTAGGAGCTGATAATAATAATAATTAACGTCTGGCAACTTCTTCCATCATTAAGTTCACTGGGAAGATGTGAAGGAGGAGATGAAAGTTTTAAACATAGGGCACAAGCCTGAGGCTTTGGGGGAAGACACAAGCCAGGGCCAGGTTTCTGCAGAACTTCACCCATGGTGCAGAGCTCAAGCCAGGACACAGCTCCTGCTTTTTAAGAGGTAGCAGCGAGCGCATGCCCTGGTGCTGCAGCCTGGTGTGGCAGAGGAGCTGGGATCAGGTTTTGTACTGTCTCGGGCAGCCCTGGAATGATATTCCTGCAGCCAGAGCACCTCTGTGCAGGTGTGGGGCTTGCTGGGCAGTTGCCAGGCTGAGCATGGCCCATTTGAATCATGCTCAATCTCTCTTTAATGCATGTGCCCCTTTGCCATCGTCTCTCATGTCATTCATGAGACTGGCACTTGCAAATTGCAGCAGCATTCCCTGTATTCCTGCTTCACTTGATCCACTGAAGGAGCAATTTCACAGAAGTAGGGAACGTAGCAGTAACTATGTATGTATATATTTTATAAACAGATAGAAAGCACTGAGCATGGGATTCTGAAAGGATGATCTTGGCACAGGACTTTTTAAGGAAAAAAAGGAGTTCAATCAATCCTGTGTTTACCCTTTGCTTTCCCAGTGACTGAGCTCCTGGCCACTTAAAGTGATGCCTTCCCTCCCCCTCTGTGCCCTTGCCAGCTCAACAGCTGGTCCAGATGGGTGCTGGGATGGGAGGATGGGCAGATGGATGGTTGCATGCCTGCATGGATAGAGGGAGGTAAGAAAACCTGATCCTGACTAAAACTAACCACCACTCCACCACCCTTGACAATGTCAGGGGCCGTGTCAGGGCCTGACTTGCCCTGCTGATTACAATGCATACCTACAGGACTGAATGGCTCTTATGTTTTGCTTTACTTGACTATCTTTGGCTGTCAGCACAGGGGCATCTCTGTCCGATGGTGATAGTCTATGTGTCCCAGCCCCTTCTTAGGTTTCAAGCTGGAGCTTGGTCTGTTCTGCAGATTTGCAAAAAGATATTTTTTCCCCGTGTCCTGGTGGTGCAAATCCAGCTATTCAGGGAAAAGTCATGTTACAGCCTCCTGGTTGCTAACCCTGGCCAGTAAGGATGTTCTCTGGTGTAGGGTCAGAAATTTCTCTCCTCTGTTGCTCTTCAGAGTGCTAGGGACTGGCATTCCCCAGCCCATGGATGTGGGAGAGAGATAAAATAAACTTCTCCTGATGAGAAATAAACTTCTGAAGCCTTTCCTTCCCTCCTTTTTAGAAGCAATCATCCCACCCAGGAGAGTGGCTGCCATTTTGTGTTTACCAGCATGTGATGCTTGGCCTTGTGTAAAGAAATGCCTGGACCCCAGAAATGTCTGGTAGGGGGTCATGGCTCATGCAACTGCCTTCCTAAAGTGAACCCCAAAGAAAAGCCCTGGCTTTCCAGCAGAGGAAGAGGTGGGTGCTGCAGGCACCCTGCTTCAGGGTGACATTCAGATGGGCTGCACTGTGGGGCAGTAAAGACAATCTTTCCAAAGTGGGGATTTCAATAGCCAGAGGAAGGGGTCATTAGCCTTTGAACAAAGAAAAACAAATGCTTTGCCTTATGAGGACCTAATATGTTATTACCCCACTTGTAAAGAAATAGTTGTTTGAGGAAGACATTGCTGCTCAGGCCTCATATATTGTAGAGAGACTTTCAATTCTGCATGTCTTTCCAAGGTGGAAGCTCTTTGGATCTGTATAAATCAAACTCTGATGCCCATGATCTCTTATTTCAAGAAAAGCTTTCTGAAAATACAGTGCAAATAGCTAGGCTTAATGGCACGTGACAAGGAGAAACTGCCATGGCTGCAAACTTGTTTGACTAGTGTAGATCTTCACCTCAAATAGTATTATCATGTATTGCCTCTGTTGATTTCAGGCTCACAGGCATCAATGTAGATGTAAGGAAAAGCCAAATCTTCTTCTTTGTCTAACACTGGGCTCAGTAAATCAACATATGGTTGAATCAAGCAGGTTGTCTCTACCTTCTGCCTCCCTGCTGGTGGAAACATGCTGCTGGCTCACTTCTGCATGGGCCAGCCCTGCCAGGAAACTCACCTTAAAACCTGAGCTGCAGCAGTCATGATGATATGTACGGTGCTGGGAGACCTCAGTGTGCTCCTAAACAGGCACCCTCCGCAAACCGCTCCACGGCTCTATGATGCCATGGACACCCAGCTGGAGTCACCACAGTGCCCAGCACTTAAATCATGGGCTGGTGGGCTACACCGTGTAGCCTTCCCCTGGAGAGTAATCCCACTGCCTTTCAGTGAAGCATGTAAGCTCTTCTCCAAAGCCTGCAGCAGTTTCTCCACATTTTGCTCACTCCCTTTCTGAGTTTTGATATCAATTTAAGTGTTTGCATAAACTGCTACTGAGGAAGAGTCGTGCCCAAAAACGTAACAGTAACACAGACGCTTTCAGCAAAGGGAGCCTGGTTTAAATCTCAAAGAATCTAATTTATACTAACACATAAGCAGTATCATATTTGGAACAACTTCAGGCAATATTTTGTTCATGCTGTAGTACCACTCTCACTCTCACCTTTTTCATGATGTTATCCTGCCATACATTTGCTGGCAAAGGGGTTTATTTGGTACCACTTGGCTGTTGATTTTCTATCTTATGCTTCCTGCACTGTTCACACAGGTACTATTCTCTGGGAAATGGGCAAGGTAGGCTGTGCCACACCATCCCAGTTACCCTTAGCCTCCAGCCATTGAACAGCGCCATGTTTATTTTTCCCTTGCTTCTCCAGGTATAGGATGGTGGAGATCAGCTATTTTCAGGGTCTGTTTTGGGGACATCTTCTGCAGGAACTAGCTCAGGTATGGATGCTTTGTTTCAGAATTCTTCTAAATTAATTTAACTCACTCAGATTTTAATGTTGGTGTAAACAGACATGTGCCTCTCCTGCCTGCAGAACTACAGAATCATATGGGGTTGGAAGGGGCCTCTGGAGATCATCTAGTCCAACCCCCCTGCCAAGGCAGGTCCACCTACAGCAGGTTGCACAGGAACATGTCCAGGCGGGTTTTGATTGTCTCCAGAGAAGGTGACTCCACCACCTCCCTGGGCAGCCTATTCCAGTGTTCCGCCACCCTCACAGAAAAGAAGTTCCCATGTGGAACAACTTATATATTTAGGTGGAACTTCTTATATTCAAGTTTGTGCCCATTTCCTCTTGTCCTGTCACTGGGCATCACTGAAAAAAGACTGGCCCCATCCTCTTGACACCCTCCCTTTAAGTATTTATAAGCATTGATCAGATCCCTCCTCAGTCTTCTCTTCTCCACACTACAAAGACACAAGACCCTCAGCCTTTCCTCATAGGAGAGATGCTCCAGGACCCTCATTATCTTCTGTACCCTCTCCAGCAGTTCCCTGTCCTTCTTGAACTGGGGAGCCCAGAAATGGACACAGTGCTCCAGATGGGGCCTCACCAGGGCAGAGCAGAGGGGCAGGATGACCTCTCTCAACCTGCTGGTCACACTCTTCCTGATGCCCCCCAGGATGCTATCGGCTTTCTTGGCCACAAGAGCACATTGTTGGCTCATGGTCATCCTGTTGTCCACCAGGACTCCTAGAGGTCCTTTCTCCTCAGGTCACCCCCAACCTGTATGGTTGCAAGGATTATTTCTCCCCAGATGCAGCACCCTGCACTTGCTTTTATTGAAGTTCATCAAGTTCCTCTCTTCACAAATCTCCAGCCTGTCCAGGTCTCGCTGAGTGGCAACTGCACAAAGGCTTTGCTTAAATGTGCATGACCAGCCTCATGCCTGGGCTTAGTCTCTGCCATGTCAGTGCTTCATGATGGTTTTGTTCACCCTTCTAACACCACCTACTGCCCAGCCCTGTGAGCAAGGGGTGGGAGATCCACAGTATGAGCTCCCCAGCTCAAAGCTTTTTTTGTCAAGAAGAGGCATATATCTCTTGTGCTTGCCTTTGTAGGGCACCTGGATGGGGTGAGAACCACTGTATTGGTTCTGCTGCCCTCTCCTCCGGAGTCAGCACCAGCCCTGAGCAGTGATGCGAATATAGACATAGAGCTACAGAGATTTCTCATACTCTAGCTTGTGAGGGGGTTTTCCTCTTTTTCCTTTTCTTTGTCTCATATCTACCAGCCTAAAAAAAACATTTAATGACGAAAACTAACCTCTGAGATATTTTCAGTACGTTCCTGAACTTGTCACTCCAAGTAGCACTACCATGGCAAGGGCCTGCCTGCATGGGACAGCATCCATGGCTTTGGGCTATTTAGGAAACTCCATCGTGGTTGGGAGCTGCAAGGGCAGACCCTGCAGGAAGACCTGCACCTTTTCCAGTACTTCCATATAAAAGCACATCATGCTTTATAGGTCTCCATCATTCCTCTCAACACCACTCTATGTATGGTGATTAAGGATTATTATCCCTATTTCACAGAGGTTAAGTAAATTGCCAAAGGCCACCAAGTGAGTCAGTTCCCAGTACAGACTAGATCACAGGAGAGGTGCACCCTGCTCCTAAGGCTGCATTTCTTCCTCAAGACTGTACTGCATCCCTTTAGGGGATCAAGCAATTGCTTCAGCAGACTATGCTAGAACAGGCTAATTCAGCAATTAACACTGGCAAGTCAGTGACATTTGACATCTCTACATCAGCAGGATTACGGCTACTGCCTGAATTTCTTCTAGCAGACTTCTACCTGCCCACCCACCTACACACTCTTGTGCCTATCTTCACCTCTCTCTGTATCTGGCCATTCATCCTTTCTATATATCTGTCTCCCCAGACTCTCCTCAGTCCTTCCCTCTCTCTCTCACTCTTATTTCTTCTTATACTCACTTCCTAAAACCATATTGATTAGAGTTTCCTATTAAAGCCTAGATCCCTGGTTCAGTCTGTGTGAAAAAATGGGACAGGCTGAACCCATGCTCCATGGCATCAGGTGTGTCTGGAAGCAGGTACTTTCTCCTCTTTCCCACATCAGAAAATAATTTCTGATTTGTGCTCAAGCCAGGTTCTGCCTTATGTTTATCTGCAGGCATCTTCTGCTGAGAGTTTGGCAGGCTGGCAGATTGTTTCTTTCCTGTATTGTGCAACCTTCTTTTTCGGCAAACCAGTCCATTGGCAAGAAATTGCACTAAGAATCAACAGGGCAGGTGGATGTTTATCCGCTCTCTGTTGTGGTGCTGGGAATGTTTGGAAGTGGCAGGGCAAGGACTTTTTGGCCTCTTCCTTCTGTCCTGTCTCTGCAAGCCTGATAGACAGTGTCTACAGCCAAACCCAGCCCAAGGAATCCTCTGAAGTGTACCATATACAGTCTGGCAGCAGCACATGACTAAGAAACCCCTCTCTGCACAAATCCTTTGCTCAAACATTCCTCAGGTTATTTTTTGTTGTTCCAAATGCTACTTCCTTGGGGCATTCTTGGCAATTCCAGTCCCTCCTGCTAATTACACATCAGTTGTGGTAGTTATTTATCAAACACTTTCATTATGTAGCCAAATCTAAGACATTTTGCTTCTTCAGTCCTTGACCATAAAGAAAGCCCTCAGTCTTTTAACCATTTGCTCCTGAGGGTCCTCTAGATAAGGACATGAGTCTTCTAATTGCCACATCAATCTCATCCACAATCTATTTTTAAATTCTAACCACCCAGCACTAACATAACAAACTGTGTTGCTACTCTGGATGGCTACCACTGCAAACCTTGTATAGCAGAGAAAACTCTCCCTCTCTGCTCCATCAGGGCAATGACATGTTGGCTTCATGGCTCCTAGTGCTAAGCAGTCAAGACAACCTGGACAACCTTTTCCAGCATGGGAAAAGAATTCTGACCTAAAAGTGTGTTTCATTCCAAATATACATCCCCTCAACAGACTCTTCCCAAGAGACAGGCTCTAGAAGTTCTTGATGAAAATTTCACTTAGATCTAAATGGTTCCTGTGATTTTGATGAAATTGCCTATGTTTCTATTGAGTAGAAAAACTGTTATAAAATTAAATGGTAAGATATGTATGAGTTAAGACCTCATGCATCACCCATGGTCAGCATGAGGATGTCTTTGGTAGACACCATATGGAAACTTATGAGACAAGAGACTGAGATGTAAGAAGAGTGCCACAGACTTGAAGAATACACACTTAGAGGTCTGGAGAAGATCTGGCCTCTCCTGTATGCTGCAGCTTCCCTCAGCTGCAGGAGAGAGTGTCAAGACTGTGAAACTACCACTTCCCTAAGAGCAACCCATGCTGTAAATTAAAATTGGCTGCTGCCAGTTTTCTGTTGGCTTTATGACATGTGCCATAGGATCTAGCAAAATATGAGAATCATTGGGGTGTGCTATGAGCTCTGAGTCATAATTCCGTGCTGCCCTGAGGATCTTTACGCCTTTCTTATATAATCCAATGTTTGTTTACTCTCATTGCTTTGGAGATAATACTGCAATACATAGGAACATCTACCCACAGGGAGTGCTGTTCCAGCAAGGTGAGTTCAATGGGTTACAGTAGCACAGCATGTGCTACTGAGGTAGTTCAGACCTAGTTCAGTGGGTTATGCTGCTGCACGATGAACAGACATCTGGCATCCCTGGCTGGCTCACACTGACATTCAAGTAAGCACCTATCCAGACTCCTCGAACTTTTTCACAGAAAAGACCACCCATGTAAATCCTCCTAGCATCCAGGTATCTTGAAAGGCAGAGAGTCGAATGCTATAGCATGCAGGGAAGGTCCTCCATGAGGACCTGGGATTTATACTTGTGTTGACTAGAGGTGACTACAGAATAAACAGAGGTGAAGAGAGGCAGAAAGTGTCACTTGGCAACCCATGGAAGGACCCAGCTCAGCAAGGTCCTGCAAGAGAAGAGAAACTTTAAGGGCAGCCCATACCAGACTCAGTGAAGCTGCTCAGAAGCAGATCTATGTCAGCAAATAAAACAATAGGCAGGATAAGACTGGTTTGAGGCTAACCTTCTTCAGCATCCTGTTGCGTGTCTCACCATCATCCTGTTTCACCTATTCCATATCATCTGTTCATTCATCCTCCCCAACAGCTCCTACTTGTCTGGGACACTTCTGCAGAAATCTTGCCTCAAAGTTCCCTCTTTCATCCTGCTTCCTGTATGGCCTTCTTTTGAGGCTGTAAATAGTGCCCTTAGCATGAACACCACTACCGTAGAGGATGGCATCCTCCAGTTCTTTATACTGGAGCTTTGGAGGAGCTCTGTAGATGTCCATGTATGCATCATGATACAGATTAACCTCTACTTGCATCCATGGGTCTCCTGCGTAGGACTGCTTCAGACAGCATGAAACAACCAATGGGATAGCCCAGCATGGTTACCTTTTGTAAATAAAGGACGGTTCCTTTAAGCACAGCATAGAATTTCTTCCAACCTCTTCTTCCTCTGGGAGCTAAAAAGGGAAGAACATTTAATTATACATGTCTACGTCTGCCAGTGCTGCTTTACCTTCACATTTCTGGTGAAACCAACCCTTCTCCTGACCTACCACAGTCATGCACTGATGCCCAGGCCTCATGCACCTCCACTCTGTTGCTCACGAGTGGCTTGTCTGCAGGGAAATGTGTTTGAGAGACATGGGTTGGGAGATGCAGCATCCCAGCAGGAACACAAGCAGGTCAAAAGCACAGATGAGCTGGTAGAGGGGTACCAGTGGACATGTGCAGGAAGTCTCTGCTTCTCCAAACCCAGGTTCATGTTACTTAGACTAAATGCTTAAGAAGCAGGGACATTCCCTGAGCTTTTCTGCTTCAGATAAGTTAGGCAGACATATCCTGGACAAAGTAGCTTCTGTTCCACTGAGAAATGAACGTTACGAACAGCCATCTTGATGGACCTGGGGACAGAGAACTTGCTGGAAGCTGGAGAGGGGTGGGAGGTGAGGAGAGCCATCTACTTCACCACAAGACAGCTGATCCTCCAGGCATGGGCTATTATGAAAGTGCTAGAAGGAAGGAGACCTTTGGTGGTAATCTCTACTCAAGACTTAATCTCCTGTAGTGACTGGGCCAGTCATATCAATTAGCAAAAAAGGTTATCCAGGGTTTCATTAATCTCTGCTCATTAACAGTTCCCAAATATATTTTCCTGTACCTTTCCTGTAATCCCACATGCTGACAGCAAAGCTATGAGGCATCCTGTTACCCAGCCATCACACTGCACCTTCTTGCAGCACATGGAGAGGAACAAAGCTTTGAAGACCAGACTGTACCCACAGTCAGGGCTGGGGTGAAAAACTGCTGTGGAACCAGCCTCACCCCATTGCTCACAGTGTGGGATTCAGGTTTATGCCCGTGAACAGGATGGAAGACCAGGTCTATCTGTGTGGGACAGGCACTGCTAGATTCCTTGGCAGTAAGAAGGAAAGACTGAGGCCTCCTGAAAACATTCATGTCTATAAATGCCTGAAAACACACTCCTTTCCCTGTTCCCTGGCATTCATGGATCTGGGGATCTCTCTTGTGTTCCCTGGGAAGGAAATGCCTTCAGCAGGAAAGGAAGGGAGAAGGCTAGGGCAAGGCTCTGGTACTGCCTGGGGCACATCTCTTCCTGTCCCATTAACACGTACTTCTCTTCCCATCCATGTCTGCATGGGTTTTACGCGTGAGGACACCGTGCTTGTAGGTGACTGCATTCAGCGCCTGGGGGATGTCCAGGAAGGGGTTGCTGCTGTCAACAATCCTTGTCACTTTCTTCGCACTGGCTCCAAATTTGTCATCTACCAGCTCCGAGAGTGATTTCCTCAACTCGTCCTCATCACTTGGAAACAAAGTCAGAGAAGAGATTGAGTGGAGGACACATGGGCTGGGCCACAGTGTGACCTATCTGCTTTGGTTTCAAAGAGAGTTATTTATTACAAGGCTGGTCAGAGAAAGAAAATGAAAGGAGACACGGGGTCTGTAACATGCAGTGTGCTAATGGTGGTGATCTGGACATATCTGGGAGGAGCACAGGTGGCAAGTAACTGTCCCAGTTGGTCCCACTGAGAGGTTACTCAAAATAGGTAAGGGAATGTGTGCCTATCATAACACCAGGAAACTGCAGACACACCTTTGCTGAAGACTACAAGCATTTCACAGGGGCAGTCTCCAATTCTGTGCCCTAAAACCAGAGCTTAAGGAGGTCTTTTGCTGAAGACCAGATATCACTAGGGTTTCTCAACCTCTGAGAGGTAGCCTTTGGGGCCACCTAGATACTGAAGGAGCTTGAGGTATGTCCTTTGCATCTCAGTGGAAGAAAAGCTCTACAGACATTAGGGAGATGGAACACTTGATCAAAACCCCACAAACTCTGACACAGATTATATGTCAGCTCCCCATTTGTGTCCTCAGGGTGGGCCAGAGAGTGCAAGAAATGCTGTTCATTGCCATAAAAACTGCTCTCCTCACAGATCTCCTGGTCCTGGACCATGGACAACAAGAGCTGAGCACCTTAGGGAAGTGTCCACTGACTCCACCAAGCCTGCCTCTTCTTGTTTAGAATATAACCTACTCCAGCACATAGAAATCAGAACTTGTACGGGAACTGGTATTTCCCACTGTCCCTGCAATATTAAGGAGGGATAGCAAAAAAGGAAATTTCTGTCCAGTGTGATACATGTCAATGTCTAAATGGTGTGAGTGGTCACCTTAGGTTGCAGATTAGATTGGGACCAAACCTTAGCTGTGGAATGACACAGGGCTGAATCCACTAGCTGGGATGTGAGCAGTAAAATATAACACTTTCCCACCTGCAGCAAGTAGATGGCCAAAGCATCAGACACCTCTTGGAAGAGACGGATGATTTCTCAGTCCTCAGCAGACAGGAGTCCTGGGGCTTAATCAGAACCCAGACACTATGCGTGGGTAAGGAGTTAGTGAGGCTCAGTTCTCTCAGCTGCAGAGAGTACCCTCTGAGCTTCTGCTTGCTGCTAGGATGATACCTGCCTGTCTGCTGGGGTTTTGTGAGCAAGGGCATTTCATTCCCTGGGATGGACAAGGCCAGAAGTCAGAGGTGAGCAGGGAGAAGAGGGTCTTGCCCATGCAAGGTTATGACTCAGTGACATGTCTCTGAAACAAAATCAGAGTTTCTGTCCCACAACAGAGAAGCCGAGAGGTCTGTTGTGTTGCAGTGTGTCCATCTGCAATAAAGCAGGACACCCTGCAGCAAGGCAGGTCACAGGCCAGTGTGGGGGTGCAAAGATACAAGTCAGGTGGGTGAAGGAGGGCAGGAGGGGGGCTAGATGCTGCTGACTGGAACTGTACCACTGTGGTGGGACCCTGGGGGCTGGCATCCCTCGGATATGCCTGAGACAGAGCCAGGGAGCATGTTCTGACAGTTATTGTGTAACCACTGCCTGCATCCAGCCAGCAGATGCACTTCTGCTGAACTCCCCTTACATAAACCGTCCCACCGGGTCCTTCTGCGGAGCTACGGAGCTCCCTCTTGTGACTATGTCTACCCGCAACCCGGCCTCCGCTGCAGAGCTGGCATTGTTGCTTTCCTCTTGCACAGGTGCCGCGCAAGATTATTTAAAAAGTGAAGTCGGTGCCACATGACCCACTAAGAAGCCACTGCCCTCCCAGGACCAATGTCTGGCTGTGTCCCTCCCAAAGGAGATACTGATCCACAGCAAGCGCTGCTGCCATCAGACTATGGCTGGAAATGGAGGCTCCTGCTCTGCAAAGCTTGACCCAGGGAGCTGGGGAGGGAGGTAGGATGAAATGCTCTCCAGATACTAGGACAATATGAGAAGAGCAGATGATGGAGCTAATGGCCCAGAAGGCCCTGCTTATTCCTATTACCCTCTGCAGAAAAGAGAGGTCTGAGGGAAGGGAAGGGAAGGGAAGGGAAGGGAAGGGAAGGGAAGGGAAGGGAAGGGAAGGAATGAGAAATATCCACCGTGTCAGCTTAAGGCTCCAGGTCTTTCATGGGCTTCCCCATGGCAGTAGTGGTGAGGTGTTGGGGCTGGGGAGCACAGTGCACTCCTCACTGAGGGTCCTGGCCTGTGCTCTGGGCAGGGAGTGAGTAGTAAAGCAGGGGAAGAAGTAATGAAGAAGGTCTTGTGTGAACCTGTAATGGAGACCACCATGCTAGCTGTTCCCAGACTTGTTTCAGGGTAAAAAACGGTGATCTGGAGGAGGAGACAGAGCACACCTCATCACATTTGTGGATGACACAAAAATGAGAGGTACAGGGCCACTGCTCATGAGGGACAGGAGCCTCACTAAATGCAGAACCCAAATACTGCACTAGACTGGAGTGATCCTGCAGAAGGGTGGTCTGGGGCTGGCTGGCTGGGAAACAGCTCTGCAGAAAAGGCCCTGGGGTTTCTGGAGAACAGCAGGATGAAAAGGAGCCAGCCAGCGTGTCCTGGCAGGAACAGAGGCCAAAAGCATTCTGGGTTGTGTAACAGTGGCACAGCGAGGAGGCTAAGAGAAGTGATCATCCTCCTCCGCACTTATTACATCGTATGTTGGTACAGCAAAGACTATTTGGGCCCCCAGTACAGGAAAGGGTATCAACAAGGTGGAGAGAGCTCAGCAGAGGCCACCAAGATGCCTTGGGGCAGGAGCACTGGCAATTTAATAAGTGACTAAGGGAGCTGGACTTGTTCAGTCTAGAGAAGAGATGGTTTGGGGGCACCTTATGTCAACCTTCTAATATGTGTGAGGAGGTTATAGAGGGCACGAAGCCAGGATCTTCACCATGGTGCATGGCAGGAGGACAAGAGCCAGTGGGCATAAGCCATAACAACAGCTATTCAAATGGGTAAGAAAAAAAGGACACTCTCAAAATAATTTTTGTGAATCCAGAGGGGTTGTGGGATCTCTGTACTTGGAGGTTTTCAGGATCAAACAAAACCCTGAGAATCGCGATCTGAATTCAGAGTTCACCATAATTTGAGGAGGAGCTGCTTTCTGCCTGAGCGATTCTCTGATACTATTTTCAGAAGAAACAATGTGGAAGAGGTGGAAAGTCTCAGTGATCAAAATAACCTCAGATCTTGAGCTACTTGTCAAAGACCTCTGAAGCACCTGGAGAGGGACCAGCATTTTATAGGTGTAATAGTAAACAAAGAGGGCATTCCTTTCCTTTAGATCATGTCTGTGGACCAACTTCCCTGTGTGGTTTTGTGTCTAAGCTATAAATAAATCCAGCTTGCCTGCAGGAGGGACTTGAGTGCTTTTATGGACTTGGCAGGAAATGTTCTTGGAGCTTCTGGGGTTAAAGACATGATTCAAGACCTGTCAGCTACTTTCAAAGACATGCTATCTATCAAATGCTTAACATATACTTACATGGCCCACTCCAGCTTCTCATTCTTGATGGAGTTATAGAGTGTCTGAAACAAGAACATGGTATTAGCTGTGTCTCTCATGAAAGACATGTCTGGATTGTGGAGACTTTCTCCACACCCTGTCCTGTTCTTGGAGAAACCCCTTCCTTGCTGAATTATCCTGGAGTAGTCACCAGTGAGCAGGAGAACCGCTGTCCTGCTAGACCCCTTTTTGTCTATGTACACCACTAGGTAAACCACTAGGCACATCAGCAACAGAGGGGTCTTACAGCCATCCTTGGTCAGGAGCCTGTCTATGGCATTTTAGACTAATTTTGGGAGCTGTGCTAGTCCTGAGTGAATCCTGGCCTACACAAAGATGGTATAAGAGTCTGGGCTATGCCAAGACACCTTGAGGGTCTCGACTATGAGAAAGGGACAGTGGAGGCTTGAATTACTGCCCTGAGAGGCAGGGGAGGGACAGATGACCTTAGGGATCAGCTTGTCAAGTTCATCCTGTGCAAAATTTCGGTGGTTCCTTGGGGGACTGGGAAAGAAGCAGGAATGGGTTAGAAAACCAGTGTGTGGAGGTGGCCCTGACCATACAGAGGGGTAGAGTAAGGTGAAGAGGTGGAGGTGTTCTCTAAGGCATGATGTTACACCTCTGATGTGGCACTGATCATTTCATCCTCCTTCCATACAGCAAAATCCAGGTTAGGTTGCCGGACCGACAGCAGGTGCAGACAGCAGTGGTGGTATTAAACCACATGGAAGGAGAAAATACTCACTTTGGGGTGTTTAACCAATATCGCATGGTATTGAACTAGTTGCATTGAAACACTACATCTAATTACATGGAAGTGAAGGCAGAGAAAACTATTAGTTCCATATCATATCACCAGGTCATATTTGCTGGTGGGGGTACCTTGTTCTGTTCATTGCCCGGTGCATCACAGAGCTACCATGGGGGACTGGGCCCCTGGTATGCTCTGAGGGCTGATATGCTGCAAATATGGACAAAACACCGGTAGTGGCTCACTACAAGTTAGCAGAAGCTATCCATGTGGGTTACAATTCTTCTAATTAAACAAATTGTGCACTTGAAAATGCTGATTCAAGGTCTCAGAATGTCTTAGCAGAAGTAGGTGGTACTACAATAATAATGACAGTCTGTCTATTTATATCACGTTACCTTCAGCAAATCCTTTGAAAAGTCCTTCCCATCATTCAGGCCATCCAGGTTTGCTATGAACTGTTGACATGACATCTTTTTGCCAATATTCTGTAAGGCAAAGAAGCAGCTCATTAAACTACCAGAGAGTTTTGACTTTAATCAGTGTCTTTTAAAGAACAATTTAATATGTAGTGATGAAGCCGTTGTTTTCATCAAGAGCTCAAAGCTGACAGGTCTTCTGCTCTGATTTTCTATTGGGCTCTTTGATTTATTTGCTCATGACAGCACACAAATGTTTCAAATGACCTCTTTTTTAATGGTGGAGATAAAATACCTGAAAATAACCTCCCCAGCTCTTGCTCCAAACTTTCTAAGTGATCTCACCTCTGGTCTCCAGGTTGGTACTAGTACATGGTCTGTGCCTCAAAACTCAAGTCAAGTGCTCAGACTGCCTTGAAACTGCAAGGCTTGGATGGGTCTCCAAGCCTGCTGTGTGTGAAATTGTGTAAGCATGCAGTGTCAGCATCTGAAGATAGCCAGCATTGGGCAATGATTCATCCTTCACAAAACCCAATATTTTTGATTGCCATTATGAAGAGAGATGATCCCACTACTGGTACTGCATGAACCTGAGTGCTGTGGCATGTGAGGGCAATACACGCACACTGGGAGAATCTCACAACCTGGAACACATTCTTCACCAGTTAGTGCCAAGACTATTTGGTACTGATGCTGCCAAGTCATCTGTCATCCCCAACATCAGTCTGTGGCATCTGTCTTCCCAAATCCTTTACCCCTCACCATAGCCAGGTGAGGCACTTTCTCAGCCTGCAAGTATCAAGGGTCTGGAAGCAGGCAGCCTTTTTCCAAGCCTCCCCTTGCAGTCCTTCTTCTCCAAAGGTCTGGAACAGAGGTGTGGAGGAGTCAGGGGGACTTGTTGCGTTCAGAAAAAGGAGTGTGATACCACAAAGGCAAGATAGGTGTCTCCAGTGCCATGTCACATTGCAGCCTTCAACCCTGGAGTCAAGTCCACAAGGACAGACCCTGCGGTGACATTACATGGAGTGGACAATGGAGTTAGTGATAGGAGAGCATGAGCTGCCACCAGCGGTCCTAAGAATCCCAACAGCATCCTGACACTGAGGTGGGCTTTGCATCAAGGTATTGACAGGGTGGCCATCCAGGAGGACCTGGGAGGATGGCCAAAAATAGCCAGGAAAATGAGTAGGGACTTACTGAGGAAGAAGGGCTTCACCCGGTCCCTGGGAGGGGATTAAGCTACAGCAGATGATAGAGGAGGTGCCCCACAGGGCAAGATGTGTCCTCTGTGCAAGAAAATAATTTCTTGAAAGAGACTGACAAAAGAAACCCCTGCCCACAAACATGCACAACAGATGACCCGGATACTTCTCCCCACATGAAAGCATCAGCAAAGACTGATGTTTTGGGATTAGGCCACAATGCGCCCCCCCCCCCCCCCCCCCCCCCCGCCATCTGTGTGTGCAGACATACTCTGGCAACATAGATTGTCGGTGCTGCCTTTGAGCAGCTCTGTCTGATACTCTTAATTATTATTCTTGATAGATCAAGAAAAAGAGGGAAAAAGTACTGTTACAAATCTGCAGTGCCTGGGGACACAGTTTGGCAGAACACGAAGCTCAGATGTCTTTGCTTTTTCACAGGTGAGCCCCATGGCTGATGCTGTAAGTGGACTCCATAGATGGAGGCTACTGCCAGCTAGTGCTCAGTGGGCACACTAGCTGCAGAAGAGCTGTGGGGAACCCTGCAGACATACTAGATTTTTCCAGCAGAGGGAAGAGATTTGTGTACCTGCTGACCTGTGAATTACAGCCAAAAAAAAAAAAAATCAGCAGCACAATGATGTGTGGATGGAGAAAGGAAGGAGTGTGAGAGAGCACATAAAACCTGCAGTAATGAACCTCCATGAGAGAGGGAGTTTGGAGGCAAAGTAGCTATGGTGCCTGAGACCTTGAGGCACCAAATTACTTTCCATGGAGAGAAGGTGACTACTTCAACAAATGCCTTGAGGCAGGAAGGCAGAGTGCACAGCATAGGTCTTTCTGTCTCCAGAGATCTCCTTGCAGTGATCCAGTAATGAATGCAGAGGCCAACACATTTTAGGGAGTGAGTGGATACGGTGAGATAAAGTGGCACAAGTTACCAGCCTCTCAGACCCTTCTTTGGGCTTCTCGCGTATTACATCCAGGACATACATTAATCCCAGGGGACGGCTTCTTTTTTATTTTGTGATCTGTCTCTTGCACAAGAGGATCTCTGAGTTCAAACTGAGACAGCAGCTAATTGCTGAGCAACTGAGAAGGATGAAAACATACCATTTCTCTGACAACCAGAAGAGGTGATGAGAAAGCTCCAGCAAGGATGTTCATGCTGTGAATCAGCTCATGGGACAAGGTTCTAGATGCACCGCAGAGTCAGGGGCAGGATCCAGGCTGGCTGTCAGTGGGATTGAGCAAAGGATGCTGAGGTAGCTCAGATGCAGTACAATCTCAACAATATCTTAACACTTGCTGATTTCAGAAATGGGCTGGAGCCAGCCACTCAAATACAAAACCCTGCAGGTGCCCCCCAAAACACCACCAGCTGAATAGAGAGAACAAAAACCCACTCCAGGACACAGACTTTGCATCTTCACTTGATCAACGCTTGCAAATAAACAGTTCTATGATCACAAGTTCCTCAAGGCACCAGCACAAAGGACTGCATGAGCTTTCACACACTGCAACAGTAGTTAGCAAGTACAGGGAATCCCAGGAACAACTCTGTGAGGGTGCATTGGGGTGCCTTCTTACACAGTAGGCCTTCTTGCTGATTCAGCAAGATCACATGTCGACATATCTTCAGGGGAATGGATTTGCACCTCAAAGCGCAGAGTTCAGATATTCTCCCTCCCTTGCTGAACTGGAACATCTGGGTAGGGAGATGATGCTTCATTTCTGGCCAGCCCCACAGACAGGGGCATTTTGCTTTTTTTTGGTGTGTCAGTCACTTAGCAGCAATAGAACAAGCCAGCAAGGCTCTTTCACAGCCACACGTAGCTACTGTTCCCAAAAATGTCCCCCTAGCAGAAAAGACCTTAATCCCATCTTTGCTTACTCCAGGCCACGCAGCAGAGCATGAGAATTCACTGTCAGACAATCAGCTAGCAGCATGGTGTGCCTGGTCAGAGACCAAGTGAGTGAACAGTGGATTAAATAGATGAGAAGGGATGGATAGTTAGATGAATGGGTAGAGACAGTATGGGAATGGATGGACAGAGGATGGATGCAGACAATGTATAAGAATGGAGAGATGAAGAGACAGAGTGCATGACAGTAGTTAGAGTGTATAAGAATAAATTAGGAAGGATGAGATTGATATGATGCTGGGTAGACAGGGCTGATCCTGCTGTCCCACTTTTTCAACCCAGTGTAACTCTCCTGTTTACAGTTGTGTTCTTGCCTCCTCTGGGCCTCAGCCATCTGCTGATGAGCTGACTCACCTAAGATGATTGCAGACCTTCTCCTGAGGTGTCTACAATGGCACTATCCAATACTCTGGATTGTAGCTTGGCATTCCTTGTCTGTTGCCAAGTATCAGCATTAGGAGGCTGGGCAGGTGATTATGGAGTGGGGTGCTCAGTGGGAAAAGTAGGTGCCATGTAAAAGCCACAGGAGGGGGCAGGTTCCTGGGAGGGCATAGGCCATGAAGGGTGATTATCTATGGTGCTCTCCCCAGCACTCCCTCTGTGAGATGTTAAACCACTTGAGGTTCTGGACTGGAGGCTTCAGGCATTAAACATCTCAGCTGTTAAGTACCAAGTGGGGTACATCTCCTGAGAGCTCCCCAGCATGAGCATCATGCCCCTTGCTAGAGGTCCTGTTTTCACTCAGCCTCTTTTGAAGCAAAAACCCAAATGATGACACTTATGTTTCATCGTGGACTAAGGGCCATTAGTCTGACTGGATTTGGTAGTGGATGTATATCAGGCTGCAGAAACAATCACTTCAGAGCAGGGAACAAACCCACAAGCTTTGGGTAACAATGACCCCTGGGCCACACAAAGCTGCTGTGGGCAGACTGTTGTCACCCTGCAGGTGACGCCAGCAGCTGCTTGTATATCAGAGCTCTTCAGCTCTCCCAGTGCTACTAACACATCGGTATTGCTAAGACCAGATCATAAGCTTGGCTTAAGGAGAATATCACAGGGTGCGTAGGATTAATAGTGATGGACATGTAAAGATAGGATCTGCCAGGGATCCCACTTCAAGCTTTGTTCAGTGACCATGAGAGCTGCTGGCCTACTTTTTGAACAAACACTAAAGCTTGTGACTTTACAATATGAGTCCAAAAGCTGGTCTCTGCTGGAGTACCCAAATGCAACCATGAGTGCTGGTGATGCACAGGTCTTGGTTTATCATTGTCTTTCCATGGCCAGCAGTTCTGAACAAGGAGGGATAACATTGACGGTTGAAGAGAAGACCTCCCAAAGCTTTGTCTCCAATGGGCAGAGAAGGAGCAGACGAGTACCTATGTTGTCATAAGATCTCCTGGAGCTCAAACAGCACCAGCAGAGCAAGGCAGAGAGTTGCAACAACCTGGATTACACTACAAGGCTTGCAATGTTTGTTGGTGACTGCTGACTTTTAAACCCCAACTCCAGGTGATTCCATGAAAATGGAGTGTCTCGTTTTACAGACAGTACACTTTCTGGACAGTTGGAAACAGGGTCTGAGTGCACCTGTGGTAGAAAATCAAGAGTACTAAGGCAAAAGGCCAGTGTGACCAAGTGCAAATCTTATGTTTTAAAACCAGTTTCATCACTTCTAAGCCTGCACTCGTCTATGTGATGGTCACTGCTGGAATGATGAACTAGCCCATTCTAGAGACATTGCTGTAGGGAATTGCCCTTTTACAGAAGACACATCAACCGCCCTTTCCTAAACAAAGGAATTTCTCATTCCATGGCAATGCACAATAAAACACTGAAATACACACAATAATAAAAGGAAATAAAATAAAAAGTGCTATGCAATATCATGAGAGCATCTTTAACAAAAAAGGAGTGAGAGATCAAGTCACACAACTCAAGGTACACTGTGGTTTATGGAGGTTTCTTTACAAAAGAATTTCATGTGATGCATATCAGCTGCTAATGGGTTGCTAAGTTGTGAAGGACACTGCACAACCACTTAGTCCAGACAAACAAAAATCTTTTTTTTTTTAAACACAGAAGAAAAAAAGTAAAATTTCAGTGCTTTAAAGCAAAACACTAGAATGGCTGCACTTACCACCTGGTAAAGGGTTAAAGAGCAGAAAGAGGGGTTCCAGAAGCAGAAGAAAAAAAAAAACAAAAGGAGGAGAAGCAGAAGAAGAAATTAATGTTACACATGCATAAAAATAAAGAGAAGATTTTTCAAAGAAAAGCTCAGGCATTTCTACACCTGGTCCAAAAAAAAAGCTATTTTTAAATTTGCATATATAGCATGAGATCATTTCTTCTTACCAGGCCTCTTAGCCAGCTTGTCAATGAAAAATAGAAATGATAAGGATTTGGAGGTTTAGGGTTTTTTTTTGCCTTTTCAGTAATCTCCAGCATCCCAGAGACCCATTTTGAATATTTTTAAATTAAAAGGAATAGACAAAATAAGATTATTTTGGAGTGAAGTTGCATGGTTTGCCTTCTGCCACAATGCTCCTTTTGCTGTTGCAGTAAACACTTTGATGAAAATATGTCCATGGCTCCAACTGTTTTGGCTGAAGGATGAATGCTGTATGAGACCCTCCCAGTAGCCCTCCCCACTGCTGTCGCACTGCATGCAGAGACACTTTGCCTAGACATGTGGGTGGGAATAGACCCAGTGGTCAGCGTAATGTTGGTCACAGGCTGCCTGTTCCCCAAAGGATGAGGCTGCAGCAGCTGTAACCAGCGTGGTGCAGGCCACAGCGCAAATCTGGAAAGGATGCTCTCGCTGAGGCCAATAATTCCCTTCACTGACTGCTGTGTTCAAACCTTGTCATGAAGGCAGTATCTGTGCTGTAATGATGGGGGGCGGGTGTCTCCCAGGTGTACTATTGGGATGGTACTGGTGAAGCTGATGACCTTTGCATCTTTGCCATCATAGGTGAAGAGCACTCAACGGCAGTGTCCTGTTCCCACTCTCACAGAAAAAGGCTCTTCTTTTGTATGCAAGAAAAAGAGCTAGGTTATGGCCTACTGTCCCTTCATTAGCAGGCTAATGAAGAGAAAAACAGGGAAGACTCTGCAGATGCAAAACAAATTGTTACCACCTGGAGTCAGAAGAGGACTCTGATGATACAGTTCAAAAATCACGGGAGCAGAAAAAGTGTGTGTGGGTTTCACATGTACAGGCTGCTAAAAGAAGCCATCTCTCTCTTCACCCCTCACCCCCTCACACACCCCGTTACTTTACCCCCTCCATCTTCACACAACTTCTCGAGAGTCTGTGGCTCTAGGTCTGAGCTCTCAGAGGGGCTATGAAAGAAGATATTTCAGTGAACTGAGACTTGAGGAGCCCCTTTAACCCTGTAAAGGGGGCACATACCCCCTGAGGTTCACAGCCATGCTCTATGCCTGCACCATAAGGCTGGTGAGCAGGGAGGAGATCTGGGTCAACAGCACCTACAGACTTCCACAGCACTGAGTGGGCCACAGGGTCCATGCATACTCCCAGATGTACCCAAGAGTCCCACTTGTGATGGGGGATGTCTCAGTGCTGTCCCCTATGCCCAGTCCCATCTATCTCCCCTCTCTGCAGTTATTTTTCCTACCACTCTGCTCTCCTCTCTATACTCTGTTTGACTTTTTAGGAATAAATCCAACCTATCCTGTCTGAAAAAGTCTCTAAAAGGTGGTGAGGGATCTTCTCAACAGCCTCTGCTGTTTTCCAAACATATCTTTGTGCACTGAGTTCTGCTCACCCTGCTCTTTGTCTAGAGGCCTCTATGATATGAAACTCTCCAGTGGCTGTCTGTTACATCTTGGGGAAAAGGAAATCTGGGACTTACTTTGTGTTTTGGGAAGGAAAGGTGAAATCTAGACCTATGTGAAACCACTGACTCCTTTGCAGCAGTTTCTGAGTTGAGGGGAGCCTCAGGTGTCTGCACCACAAGAAACAGCAGCACAATTGGTGCTGCTGTTTGCCAGCTCCTCAGGGACTGGTGCTGATGACCTCTTCATGAGAGCTCCTGGGACAGGGCTGTTGTGTACAACAGGTCCTGGGAAGAAAGGTGCATGGCCTGTGCCTGTGTAAGATAACCAATGTTATGCAGAGAGATGCATAACATTGCAGGAGATATGCCTTTGGCTTGAGTGTGGAGAAACACCCAAAATTCCTCCTGGAGTTGGTCAGAGTACTCTCTGCTGATCTATCCCAATTTTGCAGCAATACATCCTGCATAAGGGGCCAGACCTCTGTACTGGTAAGGAAAAAAGAAAGGATGCATCTCTGAGTACTACTTACATGGCCATGAAGATCTGTGTTTAGCAGCATCAGGGCACAGGTGAGCGTGTGAATCCCATCTGTAACACACAACAGTCAGATGGCTATGATTAATGCCCTTCCCATGTGGTTTTGATTTTTGGCAGCCCATCCATTGCAAAACGAAGGCTGGGGATGTTAAAGAATACCTGTTTCTTTCAGCTGTGCAAGATACTTAAAAAAATATATATATCCTTTTTCCTTCAAAATTTACCTTTTCCTGAAACAATCACTGTGTAATTGGCTTTAAATCAGTTTTATCAGTGGCTTTCTAAAGACTAGATTTTCTGCTGAGTCTTCCTCCATATCCATTTAGGCCAATGCCATTGCAGAATGGGCCAGAGACCCTGGCAAATAGAGGTAGTTTTCCCCTGAGTTGATCATAGTCACCTCAGGTATTTGTCCTGAGGTCTTTAACCATCATTCCCGGGCAGGCTGTAAGCTCTTGAGTTGTTCAACAAACTTTACTACTACAAATGAGTGCAGCATTTTTGGCTTTCTGACTTAATAAAACTCACATGATTTTTTCCTTCCATTTGAGACAGCACAGCACACTCTTCTGTACTAGGGAGCCTGGTGACTTGCTGTTATTTCAAAACCATGCTGTGTCCTGAAGCTGTTCAAGGTCAAGAGGCCAGTCTCCAAGCATCACCTCACAACATTGAGATGTAAATGCACTCTGGCACATGAAACGGTCCTGCAAGGACCTCACAAAATGGCTACAGAGCACCAGGAAGGAGGCAGGGGCAGAAAGAGTACAGCCTTGGTCTTTGACCCTGCTCTTGGTATGACTTGGTGTCTTCACATAGATGAGCTGCTTCACAGACCAAGTCAAACATGACATGATGCTCATGGCCTATTTCTCTTCTGTCTGCCGCTCTCTGAAGAGCCCTACAGTCAGGCTGTCACTTACCCCCAGGCATGGCTGGGGAAGTGACATTGCTCTCCTCTTGTGGAGGTAAATGTGCAGCCACAGAGACCCAGCTGTGGCCCGTCCCAGACACCATTTTTGTGGAATTGTGACAAACCCTGAGCACCCCATGTTCAAGGCCAAGTTCTAAACACTTGTGATGGTGTTTAGAAGGCAACCAAACACACAATCCCAGGATGAAGGCAACAGAGCACATGAGCTTCTCCCTTTCCTGGAATAACCATGGTCTCTGAGGAAAGAAGGGTTTTTCATGGGAACATCATGTATTTATTTTTCTACGAGGGCTGACAGTCTTATAGACATGGTGTGGTGAACATCCCCCTTCAAGAGAGAATCAGTTCCTAAGAAAGATGCTTCCTTCACTTTCACAAGAAGCAGCTTTGCGCTTCAGACAATGTGCCTCGCCAGTGTGTATGCTGGAGTCTCTGTGAGAGGTTCTGGGCTGACATCTTCTCCTGGATATTGTATCACTTTGGTAAGCTAAATCATGCCCCACATGGTCCCACGGTGGAGCTGCTGTCCCAAAACCTGCTCTTGTCTCACCGTTGGTTGACTTAGCTGCATTCACTTTTTCTTGTGGCTCACATAGCGTCACAACAAAACCATAAAGTTCTTCCATGTCCGGACTTCATCAGTACATAAAAGAACTAATGATATTAGTCCAAGACACATTTCTCTCTGGGAGAAAAATGAGCCACCCTAGTCAGCAGGTCAGAGTTTCTGCTACCCTTACCTGCAGCATACCATCATATAGGCTGAAGTGACCGATGGTGTTGCAACAGCTATGTCTCCATCAGCGGAATCTGCACATAGCAATGCCGTGAAATGTCTTAGAGAGCCTTAAGACCTTCTCAGACACCTGATCATCTCCAGACAAAATTGCCTTGACTCTATCATGCCTCTATGGCAATAGACCATCACAACCTAAGGTGTTTCTTTGGAAACCTAGATAATACATAATGGCTCAAATTTCATCTTTTTGGAACATCCTTTGCAAGTTTAGGCCAGATGCAGCAAATAGGAACTGCTTCCTGAAGAAAGAGCTTGCAATAGTTTCCTCAAATTACCCTGCACCTAGTACATGATTTTGCAGTATCTTCAAAAGATATGAACCTGAACGAGTTGTGTTGCTTCCCTCCTCTGCATCAGCTTCAAGTGTTACTTGGATTGCAATTGTATTTTTCAAGCTCCATTCAATTCCAGTACTTAGTGCATCTCTTTCCTCCTTGGGACTTGGTCAGTTTACTGTAGGCTGCAGAGCTGGTCCTGCAGCCTTGTGAAATTTGGTGCCACCATCACAGGCAATTCTGTGGCCCTAAATGTTAAAGAATAGGTCATGACAGCAGCGGCAGTTATGTGTTTCAACTCCAGTTTTCCTTACTCTTAGTAGTTTTGTACTGTTTGGGAGTGCAACATTTTTAAAATGGGCCGTACCACCAGCAGTGACATCTCCACTACGGGCCATGCGGTTATGGAAGAGTTTAACTTTCTGGCTTCCTTCATGTTTGCATTAGCAGGCACTTTCTTGCAGAGTGTTCAGAACCGGGATCTAATTTATCTTCTGAGAAAGTGTAGCATGGCTCTATCAGCAGCTTTGTAGCCCTCATTGTCCTGGCAAAGCTTGTAGTTTTTTTTCACTAGTCACTGCCCTCCAAACACCCTTATGCTGAAGGGTGTGAGGTAGAGACAGAGATCTAACCCTCTGTGTTCCAGCTCAGCCTCTGCTCAAGCTGGTGTGGGCATGCCCTCAGTGTGGGTGTTAGGCACCTTAGCACCAGAAGGGGAGGAAGGACCAGAAAGGAGTGGAGGTGGATGCACTAATGTTGGGAATCAATTCCAGGGGAAGATATTGAAGAAGGATCAGGACTTGGCATTTGGGATATTTTGGTTTGGAACTGCTGCTGAAAATTCAACCTGTAGCTTAATGCCTATAGGTGGAAGACCCTTTGGAGAGGAAGGTCCTCTTTGGATCAGTGGGGAAGAACATCCCACAACCACTAGGAAATGAAATCTAAACCTGTACTTCTTTGGGATACCACTGATAAAACGAAAGAGGTCATTCTGGTTTGAGAACAGCTTGTGTCCAGTTATCTTGGCAGAGGGACTGGAGGGTTCAAGTGAAACGAGGTACTGCTGCTATTTGGGAAGCCTGCAAAATAGAGTCAAGCAGGAGCTCTCAGACAGAAGTGGCCTATTGCATGCTGAAGAGATGGAGGAGGAACAGCTGGCATAGCTGTCAGGTCAGCAGCCTGGTTTCCACCCATGTGTGCATTTATAGATGCCTGTAAGAAGGTGTGTAGAGGCATTCACATACATGTGAACATGGACATGCTCATGTTTGGATGTGTGCACATGTGCACATGTGTTCCAGGAATGACCCTTCCCATTTGAAAATAAAAAATAAAAAAACAAATGAGAGGGAATGAAAGTAGCTAACAAAATCTGCAGCTCCAGTGAGCCCAGAATTTTACCCAGTTGTGCTTTCTTCTGCTGCAGTTGTAGATGCAAAGAACACAACTCCCGTGCATGGCAAGTCAACAGCATTCCTCAATCTGCTGTTTGGATGCAAATGTCTTCTTCCACTCATCTTTGGCCTGTCTTCATGGACAAGGTCTTGGGCTGAGCTAGCACCAGCGACTCATTTGCCCACTGCCAGTGCCCACTTTGCAAACCATGACTACAGCAATTTGCAACCTCTGAGAACCTAACACCATCTCCATTGGTGCTGGACAAAGCCTGGCCACTGATGCAGGCTACAGTACAGCTCATAGGCACTTTAGAGGACCAGGCTCCTTGGGAGCCCTCACTCAGACCCTTATACCCTGAGGGGACTCAGCTGGCTCTATTGTGGGGGTCTGTACAGCACCTGGTGTCCCCAGTCCCTCCCAGTACCAGGATAATCATCAGGGCAGGATGCTGGAGAAAGGGAGAAGCTGTGGCCTTGCCTATCCTGAGGTTGCTGTTCAGGCCCAGCTGTGGGTGGCCGGATTCACACTTGGGCTGTGTGTGTGACACAGGTAAGTGTGCAATGGACACTGGAGCCAGGGAAAGAAAGCAGTACCTTCAGATGTGCTCTCCTCTGGGTTGCACTGGCAATATCGCCGGGAGAAATGAATCAGCACCCGTTCCCGCTCCTGCGTCTCTCCCATCAGTGGGAATGCTTTCAAGAATGTCCTGCAAAGAGAAGGTGATACTTGAAGATGTCATGGATCAATTTGCTGGGCAGTACCCGTGCTTAGGAAGGAAATAGAAAGGGGTCCTCAAGCAGCTAGGAAGGCCTTTGTCCTCCCCCATGTGCACTCCTGAGCCCCCATGGGCGTGACGCAAAAGGTGTCTGTGGAGCCAGCTCTGAGCTGTGTAGGGAACCATGCTGTCACCTGAGGTCTGGCTCACATCTGGCTTGATGGCACCAGGATGGATTGTCCGTCCCAAAGGAAGATGTTACTCCCACTTGCTCTGATTTTGCATGGCATGGGATTCCTGGGAAAGCTGCTCTCCACATAGGGAAGCAGATTGTGGGCCCTCTTGTCGAAGACCACTTTTGGTGGCAGTACCTTGTGTCAAACGTGACACTAAAGCAAGGATTAAATGACAACGTGGACCTCCCCCACCCACCCCTACCCCACCCCTGCTCCTTTCTCATGGACAGCCTCCATGGCATCAGGAAGCCTGGAGGAGAAACCCACCGTGCTGCTCCACTCTGTCCAGCCCAGGCCATATGCGGGAGTGCCAGAGACCAGCTCACCTGAGTGCTTTGTCAAGGGTCAGGCCAGTGAAGTCAAAGAAGCTGAGGTACTCCTCTGCTACCAACTTGCTAAATTCGTTACTGTAATTAAAGAGGGAGTAGTCAGCCCTTTCATCAGGGAAGAAGACACTGTCTACAAGAGGAACAGCAGATTGCTGTTTCCTGACCAGCCCAAACTCCCAGTGAGACACTGCAGATGCCATCCCAGACCCAGGGGTACTTTCTCCTAGCTTGAAGACCTCCAAAGTGCCCTAATATGCCTATAGCCTAGCACTGCAGCTACCAGCCCTACCAGCCCTGGGAATGAGAGACGTGGGCCCTAGTGCTACCCTCTGCTGCTCTGCTGACCAGGCAGAGCCTCCTCCCAGGAGGAGGCCATAAGGATGACCTGTGCTCATCAGGCACCTTATCTCTTACCTAATACTCTCCCATTGCTGGATATATTCCCTCCTTCTACTGCAATATTCCTGATCTTTGCTAGACGTTGGCTCCCATCCCACCCTCTCTTCACAGCACTTTGCTTGCATGCCAGATGGATGTCCCTGGGACCTAGAGAGGGATAGCTCAGCTGAGCTTCTGGCCCTGATCATCCCTGAATGCTACTCCAGAAACCATTCCCCAACCACATTTCTGAAGGATGCTTGTAGATGTCTTGCTTTTAAAGCCAGAATGGATGCTGTTAAGTTCCTCTGTCTACCCAACTCGGGTAGCACAAGTGCAAGAATAATCAAGGAATGCTGGCAAGAAATGGGAGATGATCTCAACATGTTCAGCCTTTGTCCTGTACGATTAATTTTCCTTCTCTCCACAAAATGAAAAGCATATTGCGAAGTGTTGCACATCCAGTTTCAAAAAGGGACACGTTACAGACAGAATTCATTGCTTTTCCTCCAGCATTGTTTCATCTTCTGCTGTGAGGTGAATGCTGTAAAGCCTCTGGTATGGATGCCGTTCAGAAGCATGACACATAGCAGGATCAGGCAGAGCAGTGTGACAGCTCTGAGGGAGAGGTCCAGGCTGAGTTTTGATACAGGACATAACTATTGGTGCTGGAATTTGCAGAGGAGGCTGTTTCAAAGCTCTACGAAACCACAAGGCCTCACGCTCATAAAACAATTTTATCACTTGGGATTGCTTGCTCTGGGGAAGAACATGTGCTCATGGCACCATGCCCTGTCCCGTGTTCATCTGTCTGAAGCAGTGCCATAATGATTGGCATGCAGATTCCTGCCAGCTTCCCAGGGAGGTACAGAAAGGTAATGTGACATGGAGGACATGACCACAGGTTTGTGGAAGCAGATGTCACCACATCACCGCTGTGCCAAAGAATGAGCATAAAGAAGCAAGCCCCAGACCTCCTCTTAGCTCTAAGTCTGCAGAAGACCTCATGCATTGGCTGTGCTAATTAGCCAGGGCTCTCCCTTTCACAGATCAGGCCCCACTTTACACATGCAGTTGTAGACTCCCAGAAGAAAAGGTTGGATTCCTTCTGTTTGAGCACCTGTTTACCAGGTCTCCTGGGAACCTGCTTGGGCACTCTGGGCACTGGGTACAGAGCAACAACTGCCATCTAATGCAGCACTGCAGTGATCAACAGGGCAGAAAGGTGCCTATCTCACCCCACTTAACTCAAGCTGGGCTTGAAAGACTAGAAAGACCAAGGCTCCCTAAAGCCAAAAGACTCGTCTATAGACCAGCACAGATCTTGTGTGGGCTGAATTGCTCTTGAGATGTCTTCATGGCCTAAACTGAGAGCTACACTCTAATTTATAATCTTAACTAGACTTATAGTAAGGCAGGATGAAGGTGGGTAGGAGCTCCCCTTCCTCCCACTCTCTCCCATCAGGGCAGCACAGGAAGGTAGTCTTGCTGAATGCCAGGGATCCATAGCAAATTTGTGACCCTCAGGACAAGCGGTCTATGCCAGATGCTGTGGTGCCAACAGAATCCATCCTAGGTGCCTATTGTGCCTTCCCATGTGCCTCACTTGGTTCCTCTCTGATTGAAAAAGCTCCAGTCAGGGATTGCCAGCTCTGCCAAGGGAACCAAACAGTGTTCCAGGACACCTGAAGGCAGCCAGACCCTAGGAAGCAACAAATTCCTATGTCTAGCCAGGGGCTTGGTGTCATTGATGGGACCCTTCTCCCTGAGCATGTCTGGGACACAGAACTCCAACACTGCCTAGGGCAAGATCATGGTGTACACTAAGGTGAGCTTAGGTCTTTGTTCTGGTTTCCTCATTCAAGAATTTACTTTCTCTCTCTCGCTCTCTTTCTGTGTCAATCCCAGTCCCTCTTCCAGGAACCAGTGATACTTCCACCATGCAGCCCAGAAACGACAGAGACATCCCCAAAAGAATAACAAGGCATTTCCCATGGGGACATGTCTGGAATCCTCTGGCTCTACAGACCTCCTGTCACCTTACATTCCAGCTTGATGCTTCCTCCCTCTGCCTGGTTTGGGAAGGTCCAGGCACCAAGAGTGCTTACTGACCTCCCAGTTTCATTCCTACATGGCTGGACATGGACAGATATGTGTTGTTTTGCAGCCTGAATCACACTGTCCTACAGAGCTAAGCCTGTATAGTTCAGGATCTTTTTTTGTGCCACAGTCACTTGGGTCAAAAAACACAATTGTCTATAGGAAGTCTGTCTAAGTAAAATTCACCTAATCTCCGTGGGAGGAAAATGCTCTGCATGCCTGTGCTGTACTGCCTATGGGATTAACAGACCCCCAGTTCTCAGTGCTCTGCTACCTGCTTTGTTGCTGCCTGTGCAGTGTTGTGAGCACAGTGCTCTCCTGGAACACCTCGCAAGGAAGTGCTTGGCTCTACCGTCTTCAAAGTCTGGCAGCTGACACAGTTCAACCTCCATCCACTAAGAGATGAGTGTGTGTAGGGACAGAGCTGACACAAACCCAGGAACAAGAATCTTCCATGGAGGGTTCAGTTGCCAAAACACAGATAAAAAGACAAAGATAATTTCTGGATTTGAGATTAATTTCACAGAATTGTGTCTGCTGGAAATAAAGCATTTGGAGATACCCATCCTCCATCTCCTTGTTCATCAAGCCTTCTCTACACTTTTCTACATGTTTGACAAGGAAGAATTGTTTTGGGCTTGCTTTGTTTTTTTGTTTTTTGGTGTGGTTTTTTTGCCAGAGAAAATTGCCAGTATTCACAAAGAAAAAAAAAGGGAGGGGGAGGGGTGTGTTTAAAATGAGTTTTAAAGTTTTAACTAATTTTTAAGATTTTACTTTTTGAACAGCCCTCCTAGCCAGTCCACCTCCTACATGAAGCTGGCCTGAAGCATGACTTAAACTTGCCCTGCTTCCACCATTGCAGGTTCGTCTCACGTGGTCTTATGTGAGCAAGACCGACTTAAAACACACTTCATCCTTTTTCTTTTTCTGCACTGCAAATCTGCTTGCTTGGTCCAAGGGCCTGCAGCTCTACATAGTCCTTGAGCTGGGAAATGATTCAGATGTCAAAACCCCAGCTGATCAAAACAGAGATTTTCTCTTAAAGGCTATGCAAATTCACAAATGTGGGTCACCAAACAGCTTTCCAGGGTGTGAGGATTGCAGGTATGAGTCAGTATGGCAGAAACTAGCAAAGAGACACACTCAGATGCACCCCCAGAGACCAATTGCTTTAACTTCCCCCATTCAGTAAGCTGGTATGGCAAATTTGCAAGAAAGGTGAAGGATGCTAGACCTGAGGAAGCAGCAACCAGTGATGCACCTGGTACAAGAACCAGAGCAAAAGAGAAGAACAAGTATGCTGCCAGATGATACAAAGATCAAGGAGATAATTTTTGGGCTCCTTCTGTCCCAGGACTAAACTGGGAGTCACAGACAGTCCTTGGTACTGAAAGCTGGGGTATTTGCTGAGGGACATTTGTGTCCTGTGGATCCAGAAAAGAGTAAGACATTGCAAGTACATAAAAAACCCCAGCAACACAGGTTATATCTGATCAAGGAGAAGGATGATGGGGATTGGTGTCCTCACACCCACTGGCATCCTAAAATAATCTGCTAACTGCTACACTTGTTTCTGTTTCTCTTAGAGACTCCCTCATTTTTGAATAAACATTTTTTATTTCCCTTCTGCCTTACCCAGACAAACCTATCAGCTGAGGTGCTTGGACTTTTGGCATGTACCTGGCTCTCCACTAAACCCTTCATGTCATCTGTACAGACTGAGTCAGGGGACACTGCAGCAAGAAGATTTTGAGGTGCAGACATTAAAAACCTGGAGACTGGTAGGGAGCCCAGCGTAGGTCCAGGTGTGGATCACAAATCCTTCAGCCTGGGGATTACTTTACAAGGGGTCTTCCTGGGCCTTTACCAAACACAGGAACCTCTTGGTTCTGGTGGGCAGCAGCTTGTGTCAGTTAATGCCCAATACATGCAAGCAACTTGTAGGATTCAGATTTCAAGGGCATTGGACTTTGACCAGTTTCAACTGGAAGGATCTTCAACAGCCCCAACTCCACCCTTAAAGCCCTTGTGACAGCAGGCTTGTCTCTTCCTTCCTTTGACCTGTCCTCCCAGAATGACCACTGCTCCCCAGAACCTCCCCACCACAGCTGTGTTTCTGCTGGCCATGCTCAACGCTGCCATCTCAGTCAACCCCCTTGTAGGATTGGCTGCAACCCAAAACTCCACTTACTTTTTCCCGAGCTGGCGTGCCACATCGCAGCGCTTGAACCCTTCGAGGTTGTAGAGGCGCTTGGCCAGCCTCTTGGCAGCCTCGCTATCCACCCTGCAGCCGTTTGCCAAAGTGTCCGTACTGCCCTGATCAAGCTGGTCCATGCTGCCCATGTCAGAGTCAGAGTCTGACAGCACGTCTTTCAAGCTGGCGTCACTACGGAAACAAAAAAACAATTCAAGGAGCAGCAATGTGACATCATGAAACCTACCAAAAAATGCCATATTTTGATTTCGTCTTGTCCTAACCAAAAACTACGAAAAAACAACATGTTTGTGAACTGGCCATTGCACAAACCCTCTCTCATTTCGGATCAAATGAAATAGTACAGTTTAATTTCAAATTTTCAAAAAAAGGTTGAAAAGAAGGTGACTTCTCACTGAGAAATGAGGATGTATCCATTCAAAGCAAGCAGCCCTAACACCTCTTTAAACTTCCTCTCTCTCCACTGGTATAGAAAAGGATACCAAGCTCTTTCAGAGATGTGGACATCTAGGAAATCTTAGGGACAGAAGTTATGCTTTTCAGTTAAGATTATTTACAAGAATGAGAAACTGCACTTGTACAAATCATGCCAGTGGGACTGACAGTGGACCTGCTGACCCTAGTGGGCTGCTCCTCTCCCAGCTGCTGGCTGTTGGCCACAGACAACAGGCTAAGCAGACCCACTGGCATCATGTAGGTGGGGCTGCGTGTCTATTTTCTTGCCCAAAACCACCATGGAACCTATTTGCACATTTTGAGTGGTGTGGATCATAAAGGCCTGATAGCTAGCTAGACATATCTCCTTGCTCCAGCTCTCCCATGGCCTGACTGCTCATCACCTGTCTTCCTCTGCAAGGAACTGCCCTGCAGATGAGCTGCTGCCTCCTGGGGATGAGGGTTTGGGCCTGAGCTGGTTCAGAGGATGAAGCCTCTGCTGATCTTCTCACTGCCTCACTGCCTGCAGAAGAACCTTTGGGGAAGCCTCTACAGAGGCACCTAGTCCTAAGTGAAACCTTGACGTTTCTCTGCATTTCAGAGCATACTTGGGAGTGTGCCTGACTGCCTCCAACCTGCCACGGGCTTTGGCAGATATCAGGCAGGCTGTGGCCTACCCGGAGAAGCCTTGGCTTTGCCTGCTGTTAAGAACAGATGGGATTTGTGAGGAATGGTGGTGACCTCCAGAGCAAACGTGAATGCAAAGGGCAGATTCTTGGCTTTTCTTGGACTCACAGGGCTCCTACAGGACTCTGCAGCTCACAAGTAGATTAGGGTCCTGGGTTTGAGAATAAGGAGGATCCAGACAGAGGCTGACTGGGGACTGCTTGGTTGCATGCCATGAGACCTCCAGCTGCAGTCCTACCCTACGGATAGGAAATATTTTCCTACTGGTGTTTGGCCTCTGCACATGAGAGGAAGCACAAGGGGAAAAAAAACAGCTCTACTTCTATCATGTGCTCTGAGCTGTGTTCCTGGACTGGGACCCCATAACATAAGGACCCCTTTGCCCAGGGAACTCCCAGACTGCCTTACCTGATGGAGTTAATGATCTTGGTGGTGTCTTCCTCCGACTCTTCTACATGGAACCCATTTGGGATACTCTTCAAGGACAACCGACTCAGCACATTCTCCGACCTGCTGCTGGTAATTGAGTGCCTGAGAGGGCTCCCAAAATCTCCCTCTGCTGGCTTTGCTGCTGCCTGTTCTTGCTTATCAGAAGCTATGTGGTGAAGGACTTCTCTCTGCTGGGCTACCAGTTTCTGCTCCAAGAGCTCTGGACTTTCCTTGACCCTTTGCTGGATCAATGGGGTGAGTGGGGCCTCAAAACTGACACAGCTGTCTGTCTCATCTGTGAGAGAGAGGACATCCAAAGAATCCAAGCTGCTGTAGTATGTACCCTTCATAAGGTCAGACTCAACAATCTTCTCAAAGGTCGAGCTGAAACCATCCCTGATGTCTTTGAATTGAAAATGTTCCTTTTCATCATCACTGAAGCTCAGCTTGGCATCTCCAGAAGCAAACCTGTACCAAAAGAGGACATGTAGAAAATAATGTCAAAGTAATTGTTTGCATTGTTCCACTTGGAGCTAGGAGACAAGAGAAGAGGCAGAAAGGCCCTTGGGACCTGGTTACAAATTTTATTACAAGCTTCTAGAGATGAAAAAGGCAGGGGTTTATGATGAGCAATCCCAGGGGCCCAGCCAGCCATTAATTTGGTTATGCCACAATAAAAAGTTAGACCTGTGAAATGGAGACATTTGCATCTGACACTGGCTACTGGATCCACTGTCAGAATGGATTTAATCTGCAGGTTATCTCTTCCTTTAAATGTTCCAATTATGGCTACTTCAAAAGCATGAAAATACCTAAGATCAGGGACATTTCATCTAACTTTGGAAGCTGGCAGCAAATGTCCTTGATCCCTTTTTTAGCAGAGCAAAAGCAGAACCTTTTGGGGAGCAATTAATATGCTGTAACTTCAGTCTTTTTTCTTAGATGAGGCACCCTAGAAGAGCAAGACCCCCCAAAATAGTTTCCTTTCCACTAAGAGGGATGTAAAAGATGATAGACATATATCCAGCCATGGGAGGCTCCATGCTGCTGGCTCTGCTACAGCCAGCAGAATTCAGACAGAACATTACAGGCAGGACAGGAGGTGGAGAAATGCATCAACCTACAGGCCTGGGTTCCAGGTATGCAGGGATGACTGTCAGCAGCCACAGCTCTGAATTTGGCTTGGAATGCAGCAGCATTCATTCCAGTGTATGTTTCAGTATGAACCCCCACTGGAAGAATTCATCTGAGTCAAATCCAGCAACACCCACTGTGCTGGGAGCCCTGGGGAGCTGGGAGGACCCAGTCCCTCCTGAAATAGAACCGGCTGCAAGGTTGGTTGACTAAAACACCCTGGGTTTCTCAGGTGAAGCCTGCCTCTCCACTTCCAGCAGACACTGCCATCATCTGCTTTGTCAGAACCAGGCACTTCATTCTGTGGTACAGATGAAAGCTAAGGGAACAATAAACTGCTTTTCTTCCACCTGTGATGGAGTTAACTTCCTTCATAGCAGCACATATGGTGTTGTGGTTTAGAGTTGTGCTAAAGCAGTGTTGATAATGCACCCATGTTTATTGCTGAATGTGGCTGCACAGCATCAAGACTTTCTCTATTTTTCACTTCCCACCAAGCAGTCTGGGGGTAGGCAAGAGGCTGGGAGGGAACACAGCTGTGACAGCTGACATGAAGTGACCAAAGGGGTATATCATGACATACAATGTTATGTTCAGGGAAATTAAAAAAAAAAAAAAAAGTAAGTAAGTTTGGTATTTCAAAGTGGCCATTGATCAGAGACCGGCTAGGCATCACTCTGCTGCTGGGAGGTGGTGAGTGATTGCTTTTGTATCACTTGGTGGGTATTTTTTCCTTTCTCCTCCATTTACTAAACTGCTTTTATCTTGACCCACAAGTCTTCTTGCTTTTGCTCTTCTGACTCTTTCCATCATCTCACAGGGGAGGGTGGTGAACAAGCACAAGGACAGGTGCTCAGTTGCTGGTTGGAATCAACCCACTGCACTTCCTCACTATGGTTATTTCTGTTTGGAAACCCTGCGCCAGTGCCATGGCTGTGCCCTAGTGCCTCTCCCAATGAGCATGGCCTCCTTTTGCAGCAGACAATTTTTCCCAGAACTGAATTCTGGGGGTGGATTGGGGATGAACAAGTTTCTTGTGCCAGCTAAGGAGATGCTGTACCTGTGCATGCCCAAATCCATACACTGTTAGTAATGGTTCCTACTGGGTGGCACTATCAGCCCACTCCCAGCCTTGCAGAGCATCATGTGGCACAGAGGAGATTGGAAGTGGGCCTTGGGAGGGAGTTGCTCTAGCTCAGAGGCAGCAAAGCACTTGTGAGCCAGACATACCAGAGCTATGAAAGTGTCTTCTAGGAATTTGGACACTTCCGAAAGCACTTTACAAAACAGTTTAGTCTTTTAGGCGGGGAAAGTGAGGCACACAGCGCACTCCATGGAATCGCTTATAGCAAAAGTAAAGAGAGGAAGAGAGCTATAGCCTTGTATCCCATCTCCACCAGCAGTCAGCAGAGATCAGGGAAAGCAAAATGACCACTCCTGACAGCCCCCCACAGCCAACCACGTGTTTCCAGCTCCCAGCTCCATCTGCAGCTTACAGATGCCCTGAGCCAGAGATATTCTGAACATCACTGCCATGCCTAGGCATAGGCTCAGTGGAGCCCTAAAGCCAGGTCTACACATACCATTACAGATCTGGAGTGCATACTCGCTTCTCTCAAGGCAGTAAGGATTTGCCTGTATTTCTGCTGCACAGCTAAGCAAGAATCAAGAAGGAAAAGCTGTCCCTGAAGCAAGGAGCAGGTTAATAAGGTCCTGAATTTACTCGTTCAGATATACCAGTGTAGTGTCATGCATTCCTGGAAATCCTAGCCCTTCAAAATGCCTCAGGCAGAGTGGAAGATGGCTGGTCATTTCAAGACAAGGTGGCCCTAAGAGCCAGGGAATGTACACCTTGCCACTGGCAATAACACCCCCACCTCACCATTATTTTTTGTGCAGCAGCCAGTTCTCATGGGCAGCACAGGATATACCAGACCTGACATGGACCAGTTGTCCTTCAAGCACCCTCATCAGCATGGCAGCAAGAACTCAGCATTTCCATGAGCGTTAATTCCAGGCAGTAAAATGGGACCTAGCATCCCTTCGTATAAGGAAGTTTTAAAGGTTTTCACACTTATTTGCTACAGCCAGTGTGTTTAGAGAGCCAAACCCGGAGGATAGGAGGTTCTCTGCCAACAGGGATCTCCTGACCCCAAGAATCTACAAGAATGCAAGACAGTCATAGCATAAGATAGGATACAGTGGACAACTAGCAGAAAACCAGTGTAAGGAGGGAAAACTGAAAGGACAGAGGTGCACATAGCCCCATTGCTGCAGCAAGGAGTAGGCACAGGTCAGCAATTAGGGAAGGATCTGGATGAAGAAAGACTTTCCTGCTTCTAACATGGCAGGGCAAGGGCCACTGAAGAGGAGAGGATAAATCAGTGTTCTCAGGTTTCTCATTTCTCAGGGTCCCAAGAGTCTGAAGAACCCAAGTGGGTCAGGGTCCCATGAAGTGGCTATAATGTCACTGCTATGTACCCTTCTTCATGATGCTGGATGCCAGGCTAGCAGGCTGGTGAGCTGTGGCAGGAACAGGGGATCCCAGAGCAGCAGGGAACAGGACAGACCCACCTGAAGGGCTGTGCAAGGACGAAGACACCTAGAGCCTTACACTGTATTCATGAGACCTGTGTCTGAACCCGACTGTGTTTTCAAACCTAGCTCTGCAACCACATGGGTAAAAGCTTACATGAATCCATAGACCCATATAATCCTTTGATTCCAGGAGCTCAGGGCTTCAGAAAACTCTTACCCAGTTCACCGGAGCTGGCCATGCAGCAAACCAGACATAAGCAGAAACTAATCAGACAGCAGCAGCTCCACAGACTATCTGCTGCACCCCAAAGACCCCTCATCCTCAGGAATGCTTGTCTTTACAAATCCATCTATCCATCCCTGCAGGGCAGAATGCAGTGCCTGGTCATAACTTTGTGTACAGAAAAGATCTCCTCCTTCCACATTCATCCCCTTGTGACAGGAAGGACTTCACAGTTTCAGCTGCACTCAGTGGTGGGAATTACAGACCTGCCTTGGAAGCTTATCCCATTGCCAAATGTCTTGCAACATTCTTCCCTGTCCCCTCCCCTCCAGAGGGTCTATGTACTCCTCACACCAAGGAAAAACCCAGAGCCTTTGTAGTTTCCCCAGATCCTCTATGAGAGCCATCACACCGCCCCTTGGCCTGCATTGCTTCACTCCCATCACCAGCATGTCTTTGTGCACCGTGCGGGAGAACCTGCCCTGGCCCAATCCAATGAGGTTTGGTGCACAGCATGTGTTTCCAGGGGTGTTGTGCACTTCGGCTGTGCCCGAAGCTATTCTCCTGGCTGCTTCTGGGTATCAAACTGATCAAGATCCTTCAAGCCCTGCATGTCCTGGATATTACTTAGCAGGTCCCACATTGCTATAATCCCAAACCAGACAGCTCCTGCTCTCTCACCACACTGAACAGAGTCACTTCCATTAGCTGTTCACACCATAAAGGTTTCCAGCCCTTTATTTATCCCTTGAGCCCAAACTCATAGAGCAGGCAACAAAGTGAGAAGGTCTGTGTCCCTACAAATGCCCCAGCAAAGGCTGTGTGGGACAGAGCACAAAGAACAGGAAAGGAACCATGGTCCTGGATGAGTCAGTGGGCACCAACAAGTCAGGCACATCACATTTCTCTTTGCGCTGTCCCAGAGAAGACAGAGGACAAAGAGCCTTTCTACAGCTTACACTAGCCCAGGAGCACCATCTCCAGACAATTCAAGCAAAGCCAGCCAGGCTAAGGTGGGAGACAGCAAAACACCTCACTTGTGTGAATGAACTCGACATAGCCTTCCTACAGAGGAGTGTCACATACTTATTACACAGCAGGGAAGGCAATTGCTTTACTTAAATAAGGAGCCGAATATTTATTTGCATTGTAATCACAAGGTTTTGTGAGCGTATTGAAGCACCACTGTATCTAATTGCCTGTGCTGCTTTCCCCAGTCATCTCTGAAATGCTGTTTTATTGCTTACAGCAAGGCATGCAAAGCAATGTGCTTGGTTATTATTGCAGCTGAACCATACTGGGGTTTTATGCACTGAGTTGTTTATATTTCACTTCTCACTGGTTAATTAGTTGTAATAAAGCAGAACCTAGTTTGCTGTGCTGGTGAAGTGGGGAGGCCTGTCAGAGAAGGACATGATGGAAATCAGGACTTTCTTGCCCGTGCACTGCAGGCTTTCCGCAAAGTCTGAAACTTTATTTAATGTAATTTGAATTGCTCAACGACTATATGTTGCCATGGGAGAAAATGTAAGGGCCAAGGCAGCAGTCCTAAATCTGCAGGTACTAGATGTGTCTACAAACAAAAGGTGGGATTCCTCTACTAACAAGTTTGACCTTATTGCATGATTTCTGGGGCTGAAAGCAGAGAGTGTCATTCACTCATGAAGCTCTCAGTTTTTTGACTGCAGAGCTGTGATCTTCCTGAGCTCAGCAGGGCCAATGTTGGGGGCTTCTGGGAAGGTGAAATACCTATAGGCAACATACCTACAATGATCAGAAAATGGGGCTTTGACAAGTGGTATATTGGCATGCCAATGGGATTAACTAGAAAGGGGGTAAAAGGGATACAGTCAATGAAATTGCAGCACAAGATTTAAAGCTTTGTCTTTATTTCCTGGACATTTTCAACAACCATTTCCTGCACAGATGCACAAATCTATCTTCAGTGGGTCAATCATGCTTTCTTTCTCCAGATCAACCATGAAGTTGATGACCTCAGTTGACTTTTTTCTCCTTTAATTCTCTGTTGATTCAGCGGGAAGAACAGGAACTTGCAACCCCTTCTTGTAAAGTACTTTAAATCCAGGGACAAAATGCATCATATGAGCACCAACATGCAAATTATAAGTGATTTATTCACAGGAATGAATAGTTACCAATAGCTCATTGGTAAAACATTAAGCCACAGACAGAGAAGCCCCAGGTTCTCCTATATCCAAAATGGGTCATAACAGAAGCAATAACATACTGAAGGAGAGTAAAGAAAGAACTAGGGAAACTCAGAGATGATGTGAGATGACAGTGACTTCTCAGTGCCTCGAACCATCTGTCAGCTTTGTTACTCCTGACCAACACTGATCTAGGAGAGCCAGACAGTTGGTCAGGAAAGACTAGGTTCATGCTGTGTTTGTCCCAGCCATATAATTCTGTCATTTAGCCTAAAGATAGGGGGTCAAAGTACTAAGGAGCTCAAAGATAACGCAATTTTAGGCAGTGAGTGTATTCCCAGATTTCAGCTGTGTCCCTGAAGTTTTCCAGCTGACCTTCTGCCTTTGAATATAGTGTATGACTTAGCCCTTGTGCATTCAGCTTCTCAAAAGACGTATTTGCTATCCAAAGTAAATATGTTTAGAGCGTAAGATCATGGACTGTACGTGCAGACCCAGTCAGGTTGCATCATCTCCAGATCCTCAGCCTGACAGTTCTCCCAAGTTCATGCCCTAGAACCTTAAAATAATTGCACTTTCAGTGATTGTAGCAGTTTTCACTGGCCACCCTTACATTCATCTTGAACTCACAATCTCTACCAGGGAGCCACACACCAAGAAAATACATTTCCATTACAACCTGAGAGACTTGCAGACATCTAAGATCTGATACATAGCTTAAAGGGTTCATGGGACCTGCCTGGGGGTGGACTCTTCCAACTCTCAGGAAATCAGCAGTCTGCATTGGACACTCTTCCTCTCTTCTTCAATACCTTCAATTGTGCTTGTTGAAGCAGTGCCACTCCTTCTTTGTGGGGGCCTTGGGTAAATGAAACCACCATCTTTTTACAGGGGAGCCTGTTCAACTCTGGAGGTGCACTGAATTAGGGATGCCTGTTGTCAACCCACGCGCTGTGTGGCTTCCCAGCTCTGCTGACACTCCTGCCTACGCTCCAGACAGCGCTCTGAACAAATGTCTCAGGCTGAAGCCCTCTCTGGACTAAACTAGGAGGTGATTCACAGGCCCCTCTTGGCCACCCTGTCCCTTTCACACATTCTCATAAGAAGGCCAAGCTCTTCTGTGACAACTTCTGCTCTTCTCCAGCCCCCTCCTGCTTGCAGCATCCCTCCTGTGCCAGAGTAGGTACACAGGCAGGGCAATAAGATTCACAGCAGTCATAAACACCAGCTGGCTACAATGCAGGCCTCTAGATGATTTCTGTTGGCAAAAAAAAATGTCCATACTCCTCCCACAGGGATGGCATTGGAAGCATCCCACCTCATCCCATTGATAAATCATTTCCCCTGCAGAGGACCAGGGGCTCTGGGCATTTGCAGAAGCATAAAATCAGCTGTGGATATCACACTGATGTGAGTGTCCCCCCAGCCTGGAGAGTTCTCCCATGAAAACAGGCTGCCAGTACAGAGGACACAGAGACTGGGGGACATTGCACACATGCTGGTTTGTCTCAGGCTCTTGAGAACAGGGTGACATGTCTCTGGTTTCTCACTGCTACACCTGTGCCACCCAGGCTCTGGTAATGCCTGCCACAGGTGCAGCAGGGAACAAAGCTCAGTGCCTTGCCTTCTCTTAATAACAGCACAGTCCTTTTAATGCAAAGCTGTATGTAGCCTGCTAGCCCAGGGACTGCCTGAGTGAGCCATGCTGCCAGGGACTTCCAGGGCATACCAGGCTCCTGGACAAGCCCTGCTTCTCTGCCTCTCATCGTCCCCCGGTTGTCGTGCTTGCCCTGAGCTACTTGGGTAAATCTGCCATAAGCGCTGCAGCTGAATCTTCAACTTGAAAGCGGCACACCCAAAAAGTGAGTACCCCTGAGATCCCTAAAGCTTCTCCATCGCTTCAGTGCCTCTGTGGGCCCACACTGTCTATAATCACAGCTTTTCTGCATTTGTAACAGGGAAAAGCAGTGTGAGAAGCACAGGGAGAAAAAGAGTGAAAAGCCACAGTCAGCCATAAAAGCAGCTGCAGCTTTTTAAATTTATGAGAAGGGTGGGCAGAGTAACTGGAACAAGGAGGCTTGAGAAACAACACACACAGCCCAGCGCTGAGCTGATGTCACGATGGCTTCACACTCACCCGAACGGCTCCTCATGCTCCTCGGTACTTGGAGCTTCTGAGGAGCCCAGGATGCTGCGATGCTGCTCCTCGCTGAGGGCCTCACTAGGTATGTCCTGGGTAGGAGAGCCCCTCTCTCCCGAATCCGTGATGTCCCAGCTGGGCACGCCACCCTCCTGCTGCTGCAGCGGTGCCTGCTCCTGCCCCGAGGCCGGCTCTGCCTCCACCCCGTTCACCAGCACCGGGCTCTCCTCTTCCCCGCTCTCAGGGGTGGTGTCTGTCCCTGCTCCCTGCCTCTCACCCAGCTCCACTGTCGCTTCCAGATGTGGGTTCCCTGGGCCCCCGCGCTCCCTCTCTGCTCCTGGGGAGGGCTGAGCACAGTGCTGGAGGCTGACTCTCCTGCTGGCAGGCTCTGGAGGCTGGCTGAGCTGCTCATCCTCATCGCCGCAGGCCAGTGTGGCTGGCTGTGAGCCCGAGAAATGCAGTTCTTGGCGGTCTGTGGCCAAGCATGGGATGTGGCTGTTCTCACTCATATTCTGCTTCTTCTCCCAGTGCTTATGGGCTCCCTCCCTGCGCTCAGCTCTGGCTCAGGACTACCTACAACAGAAAAGAAACCACGTCACGAGTGCCCATGAGGGCTGTCAGAAAGGAGTGGACCTATCAACAGCAGTTCAGAAGGACAGCAGTTTGAAGGGGAGGACAGGAAAATGCCCCCCACCCCTCTCAGTCCCTCAATATATAAGCAAGGAAGGTCCATACTGGGGTTTGCTGCTTTTGTGTTACCCAGCACAGTGAGATCTGGAGAGGAAAATCTGCTGTTGTGGCCCTGAGCCATCAGGGGCCTGGGCATCCACCTTCTCCTGCTCCTCTCATAACCCCCAGATGACCCCAGCCCCCAGCACAGGGGACCTGCACCACGCAGGCTGTTGGTGCCCCAGCTGTGGCAGGGCAGCTGCCCAGGGCTGGGGACAGGAACATAGCACAGCTGATTTTCCCAGGCTGGCTACTGGGGTGCTATTGACAAGTACTCCTTGCCTGACAGAAATAGAAGAAATAGGGGAAATAGGAGATAAGCATGATTTTTTTTTAACATTTCTAAGTGTTTCTGATACGCCCCGTGTGATCCTCCCTGCTGACTTTTAGTTTCTGCAGAGCACCCTCTCTGCCTGAGTAACAATTTTCCTGACACACAAGTACTCCTGAAGGGCATCATAAGTTGCCAGCTAAGACTCTGTGAAAAGTGTCTTTATTGGATATACCCCGAGATGCTTTGACTGTAGGGCAAGGGAAGGACACTATGTTGCACCAAATGAGACAAGTGGCTTTTTTAATAAAAAGGCACTTCCTTGGTGAACATTTCTCTCTATTGATACAAAGTCTGCCGGTCTTGCAAGCGCCATTCTGAGCTATGGGCTGTAGCCCCACAGTGCTGTGCAAGCTTTTCTCCATTGTAATACCTGCAGCTGTGGTCAAATGACCATGGTGCCACCAGAAAAGATCTCTTCTGGAATCAGTTTTGCTGTGGGGCTCAGGCCAAGGCCTGATAACAGATGATTTTGGTTTAAAACAATATTTTTCTTTACCTGCACAGGAAGCATGGTTAATCAATTACAGTAGACAGATGGGACCCATGGGTTGTCGTGTCCCCCCCCCGCCCCCCGCCCCGTTCTGTTCCTACTTCACGTCTCAAGCAGGTCATTTGGCTTCCCTCTCTGTAAACCAGGGACTACACATCACCTCTGAGAAGCTGTGAGGGTGTCCAGATGTCACCAATGGCCTCTGAGTGCTCTGACTTGCTGAGCTGCAACTCTCATTAGCAGTAAAACCATTAATTGCTTGCCTAGTGCAGGTCTCTACTATTTCTTGGTAACAAGAGATGTTGGGCTGCAGCTGCCTCTGCTCTTACAATCCTTCACCTTGTGGAGGTCATGGAGATGTCAGCAGCCTCCCTCCCCTGCTGCAGATTCCTCTGCACCTGGGCAAGGAGCAAGGGAGGAGGTGGGATTCAACCCTAAACCCCCTCCTGTGGCCTGAGTATGGACAAATCCACACGAGCTGGGCTGCTGTCTGACAGGACAGATCTTGAGGGAACCCCATGCCACAGGCCACGGTCATGACATGGGGCACGTCACTCCTCATGGCAATGCTGGCAGTTTTACCTCTTCTCCTGGTGCATCCCCCGCTGTCACAGAGCACGCAGCATCCCTGCACCTATTGCACTGGGTGCAGCCAGGTGTTTCCGACAGATGCCCGATCTCTGCCTGTAACAAGGGACCAGAGAAAGTGAGACCTAGGGCATAGAGAACCTCACTGACTTTCCCCGGACAACTGCACATCAGCCTCCTGAGGCCCAGCATCCCACCCACAGGAGGTAAGCCCTCACAAGGGAGGTCAAAAAAAGCCCCTGAGATGTTCTTCAGGTTTGCACATGTGGGCCAAGACTCCTCTTGCTTGTTCTTCTCCCATCCCAAATTAAGAGGAAAGAGCTGCAAATCTCTTTCCTATCAAATCCAAAACAGAAAATCAGTCCCAGGCACTTGGTCTTTCCATGCACCAACAGCAGGGCCAAGCCAATGCTGCATCTTCAAGGAATGAACCTGCAAAACCACCGAGACCCTCCCGAGCATGACAACACTGTAATCTCAAGTAATACTGAAAACCTAACATGGGCCAAATTTTGACTTTCCCACAGTGAAGGCATGTAACACAGACCCCGTGCTCAAATCTTTGAAGGAACCTTTCTGTTAAAGTTTTGCTGGCCTTTTTCTTAATGTGAGATGATTAATGTAGCTTTTTTTGAGTCCAATTTTTTAAAACCAGCCAAAAGGTTTGGGCTGAAATTCCCTACCTCCCTTCCATCCATCCAAAAACTCCAGCAGGAACCAGACACCACCCACCAGGGGTGGAGTGGGGCTGTTATTCAGAGATCCCACAGAGACTCAGTGACTGCTTCTTCCTTAGGTCCTGTGTGTGGGCATCCCATGCACATCCACTGCCCCCAGCCTCCAGCAAATTTAACATGGGTTAGCATATAAAAAAAGAATCTGGCAAGAAAAGAGCATGACCTGGAATTTGTCATAGAATCATAGATTCATACAACAGTTTGGGTTGGAAGGGACCTTAAAGAGCACCTCTAACCAGACCAGGTTGCTTAAAGCCTCATCCAGCCCAGCCTTGAACCCCTCCAGGGATGGGGCATCCACAGTTTCTCTGGACAACTGTTCCTGTGACTCACAACCTTATAGTGAAGAATTTCTTCCTTATATCTATTCTCTTCCAGTTTAAAGCCATTACCCCTTATCCTATCAAGGAGAAGGCTATCCTGACCAGGACTGTGCACACCGATGACTACTGTGGCCCTACTGAGTTGTAGACAGTTGTTAAGCTTCAGTTTCATGATTTGAACCAGACCAGCCCTGTAAGGCCCACATAAGCAGAAGAACATGGATTAATGCTGGAAAGAGGCTATTGTTGCTGTAGGAAAGGCTAAGGGAAGCCAACACATCCATGATCCAGTGCTAACCATATCCTTTACATCTTTTCCCTAGTTGCTTTTACTTCAAGATTGAAGAGAGGTAGAAGGGATGGAGGATCCCATTCCCTGTGGCCCTCTGATGCTGCCATTTCTTGCAGGCCAGATCCAAGCAAGCTAACTGTTATTACCTCTGTTTTTCAGAATCTTGACAACACCAGCCCACCATGTCATTTACCCAGTTCCTTAGAATAGTGATGCAAAGGAGCCACCAACTTGCCTGCTCCAGCCCAGCTCTGACTCTGGTGTCCTGTGTGGCCCCTAAAGCACAAGAAGACCAGTCAGGTGTGGTTAGGGTGGGAAGGAGAGCAGAAATGCCCATAGTCTCCTTTGGGATGATGCCTGGGTTTCCAGTGGGGCGCCAGTGAAGCCAGGCTGGCATCCAGTGCAGGAAAGCACACGACCTGAAGAGGCTGGTCAGAGATGCAGAAAAGTTTGCCCTGAATGTGTGAGTGGTTGGAAACCACACAGCAGTTCTTTCAGGGAGTAGCTCTGGAAGTCTCACAGCTTCTGTTGAAGCTGAATGGCTGGTGGAAAATCATTTATTTTTCATTTTCTTCCCTGCGTCAGGAACTGGAAAGGCTCCCACTTCAGTTTTGTGTAACCACTTGGCTGCTGGAACACAGGAAGGCTTGGAGAAGAATCCTGCTGCTTAGTGGAGCATGAGCTTTTCCTCAAGCTCATGCCAAGCTGGGCTGCTTTGTGCTGCAGCTTTGCTTTGCCTCACTGCCCCTCATTCTTTTCCCTCAGGCTTGGTGGAGATGGGGCAGGGGCTCCTTAGTGAGGGCTTTGTCTTCACCCTGGCACTTCAAGGATGTTCAAGGGGTCAGCAGGAGGCACAGAGATGGCATGGATGAGAAGGGCACATTCTCATGTAGCTTCCATGATCCTGGAGGTGAAGGAGAAATCTGGCCACCTCAGAGTCAAGTCCAGAAAGAGACAGGAGGTGTCAGGAAGGGGAAGGGATAGCATGGCAGGCTGTGTGTTCTGAGATATGCTGAGGTGCAGACTCCCAGGGGAAGGACTCTCCTGGGACCTGCTTGTTGTGCAACCTGCAAGTTTGGAAGTTGCAGGGCAGAAGGGTCCTGCATCTTTCAGCGAAATTGTCAAAGGCCTCACCCAGAATATCACTATGCTTCAACAAGATCTAAGGTCACAGCAGTGCCAGGAAGGGGTGTTGGGAGGTCCTGGTGCTAACAGGGATGCATCAGTTCTTCTGCATGTGCTCAGACCAGCTTGGCCCACATTTTCTCCTGATGTATGGAGGTGAAGACTGACATGAAGGGAAAGACAGAAGATGTCTGTGTTATCACTCAGGTTCCACCAGTCCCTTTGCCCATGCTGACACCTGGAGGCACATGTGGAGCCATGACCAGCTTCAGTTTGTAAATTTCTTCTACTTGAAGGTCCAATACAAGATATGATGTCTGGATGTGGTATCACAAGCCCTGGATAGAGGGAAAGACTCTCTTGCCATAAGCTGCTGGCTGCACCCTTTCTAACCCAGCCCTGTAAACACTTGACCTGTATTGTACACTGCTGACTTGATGATTTTCAGCAGAGCAGCTACTGCAGCTGTCAGTTCTCAGTCCATACCAATGCTTGGGGGTACTTCAGACCAGGTTCAGTTTTGCCTCATGGTGCTGCCCATGCCCTTGCCAAGTGGCCACAGATTTCTCAAGATGTTGGTTTCTGAAAGACACCTTCCATCCTCTTTTTGCAAGAGTGAAAAGCAATTTTAAGTGCCAGCTTTCACAGTGGGAAGGGTTCTTCAGCAGAATTCAGAAAGATGCGACAGGCAGGTATTTCCTGCTTGGACCTTTCCCTTGAAGCAAACCATGCCATGTAGACACACAGCCACCACTGACACACACAGCTACAGCTGGGCCTTGTCTCTGCCTTACAGCCAACCTGCTAGGATTGCATTCTGTTTTTCCAAGAGAGGGAAACACCAATGATCTGTTTTCTGGGCATCTGGATTGGGTTTCATAAGAGCTTAAAAATTCCCTTTGTCCTTCTTGTTGGAGAAAGTCCTCGAGCTCCTTGTGCTAAAGGATCTATACTAACAGCCTCTGCTCTGATAAACCACACGCTCTGAGTTCCCATCCCCTCTGAGAAGGAACAAAACGTGCTGTACAGTTATATTTGATATATATGCTGTTGATCCCATCCATAATGTAGCTGGTGAAGGGGAATGGATGTGCTTTTATGGTCCAGCTCACCAATGAATTTACAAAATACAGGTGTAACACAGTATCCTGGGCAGAGGGTGTGTGCATGGGTACAACAAGGTTTCTTTGAGGAGGCATACCCATAGAGAGATGGAGAGATGATAGACATAGTTCTTCCTTTTGAAGTACATCTCCTCTTATGTATCTGCTTTGACTTCTGCCCTTTCAGCACAGATGAAAATAAAAAGCTTTTACCATTCTTGTTGTGAAAATCCTCATTTATTTCTCCCATGGGACAGAGGCTTATTTTTATATGATTTTGAAGGCCTCAATCATATCACCTCTCAGCCTCTCCTCTCCAGATTGAAGTCCCTGCCTTTTTAGCCTTCTCATAAGATGGCTTGTCCCCCTCCCTGAGCCTTTTGACTACCTTTCTCTGGATTTTCTCTATTATTTTTGTCACTCTATTACAGCCTAGAGATGAGGAAAACAGAACTGCATAGTGAATTCAAGATGTAGGCACACCAAACATTAATACAGCACTATACTGATGACCTCACTGATGACACCAAGTTCTAGCTCACCTGCAAGCTCTCTGCTGAACACCAGGGTCTCAAGAGCAGGCCTAGGGTCTCAGTCAGACACTGATTATTTCAAAGGTGCTATTTCAAGGCAGGATAAAGGGGAAAGTACTTCCCTGCTCTGTTCTCGACTTACTGTTGCTCTGATCAACCTCACTCTGCTCTGCCTTCAACATTACTCTGTAAAACCCTTCCCTGTGCTCCAAGCACCAGTTTGACCCACCAGAAGAGGTCCTTCAACATCTAGTGGAAGGCACCTGTGACTATATTACCCATGCTGTGTAACAGCTAAGAGCTGATGTGTTCAACTGCTCATAGCCCACTCCTGGTTCAGGTGGTGCTGTGTCCATGGGTCCTTGAAGATGCTCTTTCTCCTGAAAATCTAGATGGGATCCATCTGCCTGGAGTAGTCCAAGAAGGATCCTGGCAGTTTTTGTTGAAGTCTTAGCTTGTGACTAGAGAAACTCATCCCATCCTTCAGTTCCTTGATTTGCAACAGCCTTCTGAGACAAGGCAAATCATTCAGCCTTGTAGTTCTTTGACTTCTGGAAACTTGGTAGAAGAGCAGTTCTTTGGGAAGCAGTGCCTGGGAAGAGGAGGGCTGGAAGGAGTAAGAGATGCGCTCCAGACAGGTATGGTCTGGATACCCACCATGGGGGCCATTGTGTATACTCTGCACTACAACCCACATCCCCAAGCCTTGTCTGGGAGGGACTTCAGGTGGATAAGGGACAATTCAGTGCTATGGGAGCCCCAAACCAGGCTTCAAGGAGCCACCTGCGAGAGTCACTAAGGCCAGCCTGCCCATGCCAGAACCAGTTTCTCCTGGCTGGATGTCACTGCATGCCAGCACTCACCTGGGCTGAAAGAAAATGTGGCTTAACAAGGAAATATGAGCAATCACTGCTGCTAGTGGTATGCTTTATAGAGACCCTGGAATACTGACAGTCATTGCTCATGGGCAACATGCTGTCCCAGTGGTTTTCATCCATCACTGACAGTTTAAACTGCAGGTCATACATCCTTTGCTTCCAATGTAGAAAAGAGGCTGTGGATAAAACATATCCCACAGACTAAAATAAACCAGCTACATGCTAAAAAAAGAGCCTTTGGGTAACCAGAAATCACTGTGCATAGAACATACTTTTTCTTGAAGCCAAATTCTACAGCTCCATATTTTGAATTTTTATTAGAGTCCCCAGAGCAATTAATACACATTCAGATACAAATGACTCCAGCAAAACTTCATCTTGGGTAAACAATGACAGTTTTTTGCTTATAGAAAGCAATAACACTGAGCCTTAAAATCCTTTACAGCTTTCCTGTTTCCTCTCTTTTGCAGTTACTCATAGGGGGGAAATAAAACAATATACTTAGTATTTTTCATGTATTCCTTTCCTTGTACTGACACCTTGGCTATGCAGCATTTTGTACACTGAGCCTTTCTCTAGCCCTGTGCATGCATCATGCAAAACTCACTGTTATTTCCACAGGGAAAACGGAATCACAGAATAATATGGGGTTGAAAGAGACCTCTGGAGATCATCTAGTACAACCCCCTGCCAGAGCAGGTCCACCTAGAACAGGTTGGACAGGAACATGTCCAGGTGGGTTTTGAATGTCTCCAGAGATGGAGACTCCACCACCGCCCCAGGCAGCCTGCTCTAAGGCTCTTCTACCCTCACAGGAAAGAAGTTTCTCCACATGTTTAGATGGAAGTTCCTATGTTCAAGTTTGTACCCGTTACCTCTTGTGTTGTCACTGGGCATCACTGAAAAAAGACCAGCCTCCTGACACCCACCCTTTAAGTATTAATAAACATTGATAAGTTCCCCCTCAGCCTTCTCTTCTCTAGACTAAAAATTCCCAAGTCCCTCAGCCTTTCCTCATAATAGAGACATTCTAGTCCCAAACAAAGTCACTGTCTCAGAATTATGGAGGTGAAAGCCTGGACTGCAACATAATTTGGTGAGGTAGAAGGAGTTGCCTTAAGTTTCTACAAAAAATGAGCCAAAGCATAAGGAGAGTGAGCTTATGTGCTCCCCAGAAGAAGCGTGAGCTTGAGAAGGAAGATCCAGGAGACTGATGAACATGGACCTAAATGTCCCTCTATCCTAGACAGCATGTTGGTTAATGAATCTTCCTGGAATAGTCTCCTTTAAAACCCCATCCAGGGCTTCCAGGTTTGTCTACAGGAGGACAAAGACCCTGTCAGTCATAGTGCAGATAGTAGGGTCTGTCTGATCCTTAGATCCCCACTCCTGGAGGAGCAAGCCTTGACCCTCTCGGAGACCTTGCAGAGCTCCCTGTGGGCTCCACATGCGGAAAACCACTGAGATTCATAGGAATCCTCCTGTGGCTCAGAGAGAAGCAGGACCCTCCATAGAGGGAGCAGCAAAAGAGGGCAATTTTTGACTGCACCCTGGGGGAAGGAAGAGGAGGCTAGCTCCCATAGGGCTGTCATTCCTGCCTCCAAAGATGATGCTCCCAACTAAGTGGATCTGGTCAAGGTGGTTGGTTGCTGCAGAATCTCAAGGCAGATATAAAGCCTGCAGCTGTAAAGGAATGTCACAGGGACACCGTGAGACTCCTGCATGTGAAGGATGACTAAAAGACCTTCCCAGGTATGGGAGAAAAGCCAGGGGAAAAGGGATAGAGGCTTTCTGTGCCCTGGCACATCATCTTCAGGTGGCTCCCACAGCTCAGAGAAGAGCTCGAGAGCAGGGTGCCTCCCTGGGCAGCAGGTGGGTCCCAGTGCCTCAAACCCTACATTAGTGGAGAACAAACAGCTCGTAATCAGTCCATGTTGTTCTAGACAGAAGTTTTCAAAGGATATTTCTAGACAAACCTTATCCCTCTTTGGCTGTGAACAGCAGGGTTTCTTAGCTCAGCTCAGAGCTGGCTCCATCCTCACCTCTGCCTCTTTCTAGTGCTTACTTTCTCTTGAGCGGGAGATTTATAGTTCAGATGCCTGTAAAATGGGCTTCTGTCCTGGTTGTCTGTGGGCTGCATTATAAAAAGGGGCTGCTCATGTGGCCTTTCTGCTCAGTTCTATGGAGCACTGAATTAATTAAAACCCCACTCTCCCCACAGTCAGGGTTACCTTCTACAAAACTCCACAGGCACTGTAACTGCTTCTCATAACCCATAAATGGAAACAGTCTTCTTCCTTCCTTTTTTCCCCCCTTTGCTTTGATCCTCTCTCCCCATGTTCTCCCAGTATCCAGAATAATAAAACAGGGCTTGCAGCTTACTCAGACACAGAAAAGGAAATTCCTGCCATGCCATCTCCACTAAACCTATGCAACAAGTTGCTGCAAGACCTTAGCAAGATTTCAGAAGGCAGCAGGCAAGTCCATCCTGCTTGTCCACTAGGAGAAAAATCCAGTGTGATGGAGACCAGTATTGCAGAATGAACTTAAGTTTTGAGAGGGAGGTAAACTTTCCTTCACAATCCAACACATCAATAAAATTCTCATTTGTGAATACAGAAAAATCCTTTCATGACAGAGGACTAGTAACACACTAGATCTTTACAGAGATGGTCTGTCCAAAGAAGTTGGGAGACAAGCTGTTTGAAGACAAACGGACTCCAGCTGAAGGGACATTGAATACAGCAGCATGATGAGTTCAGACGTACAGAAACTTGCAGAGATGACTGGCCACCAGTTTTGGGCTCCTTGGGAACCCAATGTGATCTGGAGAGCACTGCAGGGAACAAGATCTTCCTGAGCATCTCTGAGCATCTCCCAAATCTGTTGGGAAAGCTGAAAGAGAGCAATCAGACTTTTATGGGCATTAGCATTAGAGACATATTGTCCCAGTTGCTGGTGTCCAAAGCACTTACAAACTGGGATGAAGCCACTAAAAAGAAAGCAGGATTCTATTGCTCTGTTAGGATTTGGTAGAGTTATTCTTACATTTAATATGGCAACAGGAGATGTTAGTCAGAACTTGACTGGACCAGAACTTGCTTGAACACATTTTAAAGCACTTTTAGTGGGATTCATCTACCCCCTCAGCCCCCAGGCTCTCGTCAGAGTCAGCAGAAAGGCTGCATCTGATCTGTATTAGATACCCGTGTCACAATGAGTAAACAGCACACTGGTTTTCACTGGCCAGACCTCCACAATCTGGGACAGCAATCCCAGCTGCTGATGTTTATGTTGCAGACGTACTTTTAGAAAGTGAGTGTCCTGCCAATGACTGTGTTTGAGCTGCAAACACTTCCCCTGTGCACAGCTCTTGGGAGACACACTTCTGCTTTTTCTGCACAGGTAATGAGTGAGGAACACATTTTCCTGAAACCTGCAAGTCTTCTTTTTGCTTCCCACAGCCTGCTCAAAGAAGATCCAGTTCTCACTGCTGTGCTTTCTTTCTCAGAAAACAGGTAATTTAGAAAGAATTGGTGAGATTTTCTAGGTAAATTTCTCCATTTTGGAACAGTTGCTGTCATGAGACCCCAGGAACAACACTTCCCAACATGACTGAAATGGTTGGACTCTATGACCTTGAAGTTCTTTTCCACCCTAAATGATTCTACGATTTCAAAATTTATTTCCCCAAATATGGACGCCTTGAGCAGCATGAAACATTGAAGCTGAGTTGCTCTGAAAATGGAGTATGTTTGCCAGAAAATACTACTGAAAACTAGATGTAGCAATTTGCAGCTCCTGTGTATAGACCCTTCATGGATGTGCTGGATAACCACACCTATAAGGAGATGATGAAGGAGTATGACTCTAACAGGCATGCTCCTACACTAATGTAAAGGAGCTTTATAGACACTATTTCTTCCACAAAAGAATTATAAGAGCAAAAGGCACCATACAATTAGGTTGACATAATTGCATTAAGACAGTGCACTGTTTTAATTATACCTGCTCTTGGATTCAGAGAGACTCACAATGTGCAAGATACCCTGCACTGGATCTCGTGACAAGGCTACAGGAAAGTGACTACACCAGACTGCGGTAGGTCATTTTGCCTTTTAGTGGACTTTTTCAAAGTAGGGAGTTCTCTAGGCTTTTCTCCTGCCCCTTAGACATCCTTACATTTAGGCATCAGACAATGATTTTGGGAACCGATGAATTACATCCTGGCTTGATGCACAGAGAAATAAGTGTGCTGTAAAGAAGAAATAAATGTTCAGGAGTTGAAGGCAGTTCAGCCTGGTTCATGGGATGACCCAGTGACACAGTGGGACAGGGCAGTGGCACTTAGTCTTGCTGTGGGAGCACGCAGCCTGAGGCAGCTGTGCAAGCTACACCTTGTACATCTGAGACTGGGAATCTCTGATTTTCACAGCGTGCAAAATTAAAGGGACAATTTCACCAAGGTGCACTCCTTACAGTTCACTGTTATCTGGAGAGCAGTGGATTCCCTAACATTCTGCTTGTACTCACAAGAAAACATCTAGGTCATTAAAGCACAGGTGTCTGCTACAGAATCATTCCCCACATCTACCAAAAGCTACTATAATTTAGTGGCGGTTTTCCTTCTCTCTTGGTCTGATGGCAGTAATAGTAAGTAATACATCTGCATTATAGGTGTTGCTGTCATGTTGTGATTTTGCTGTGATACTGCACATCCAAATCTCCTGCACTTCACCTGGGGCTACTATTTTGCTCCTGGTTCCCAGACAGCTCTGGTCCAACACTCCCACCGGTAATGCAGAGTTGCCTCCTCTTGGCATTATCACAGTTCTCACTGGGTGCATGAGGGAAATCCAAGTTTCCTGAAGCCACATCTGAACACCAAACTCTTCCCCTTCTTTCATGAAAAAATGAAAAGACAGAAGTGGACTCTTGGAAAATACCAGAGCTCATAGTGGGAAATGAAGGCAGCTCCAAAAGTTTGGGATAAAGATCTATTGCTTCTTTAAAGACAATCTTATGATCGTGCCCAGCCTAGTGTCCCATACCTCACACTGCGAGGTGCCGTGCTAGAGGCAAGTCCTAGCTGTACGTGCACCAAACACCCTCGCACAGCACTCAGGTGCTGTGCACAGTGGGTCAAGTACACCCTGCTTCTATTGCCTGCACTGAAAAGCAGCTACAGAAGCAGGAACTGTCCCAGACAGAAGTGGTACAAGGTGGGCTCCGTGGCCATGGTGGGCACAGATACAGCATGGGGGCTGGCGGCTGCCCAAGGAACAGACAACATCAAGGACCACCCAACACAGGGGAGGAGGAGGGCTGGAAATTAAAAGGTCACGCTTTATTACAAAGAACATTTTAAAATAATTTATAACGGGTTAATAAATGATTAGCAGAGGCTTATAGTGCCTTACAGAGAGGCGCTTCTGAGCACCTCAGAAACACTGCTGGTGACATGGGATGAGCGGCATATTAAAACCTGTTTTAATCCTTTCAAAACAACTTCTAATTATATGGAGACTAGAATTGAGGGCTAGACTGACAGTCAAGTGGCATGTTTCTCTGTTTTGAAAGACAGTTGTGAGCTCTCCTCTCCTCCACTGTTGGACTCAAGATGTCCCAGATGAGAGCAGCCCAGTGACCCAGCTCCTGACAGGCTTCTCAGATGAGGGGCACAGGGAGGCTAATGAGCCTGTGGGTTTAATGAGGAGACAAGCAGGGGCAGCAGGTTTAGGAGAGAGGAAGCTTCATTTCTCAGAGTGGGAAGGACCAAAGTGTCAGGTCACCATGACATGGGGGTGCTGCAGAAAGAGTTTCTCAATAACAATGGCTCTTCTGCAGGTGACATGAGCCTCACCACCCCCAGCTCCATCAGAACGCACCTTGGCAGAGGCTCACAGCTGTGCTGAGCAGACAGGGTGGGAGAGCAAAGGACATTGTAGACCAGTGCAGTCAAGCCTTCAGGCTTGGGACCCTCAGCCCACCCCAACCCAGCCCAACTCAGCCGAGCCCAAAGTCCAGCAGCCCCTACACCCCAATCCTGTTCAGGTTGCCACCAGGCAGAGGTGGGCCAAGTACACCCTGATTCTATTGCCATGTCTGTGACTGGCTTGCAGCTTGGCATGGGATGAAGAGAGCCAGCAGAGCTGGGCTGAGCTTGGGGCCCAAGATGTCCCTCCACATGGCCACCAGGAAAAGGTCACCATCAGGCCACAGGGAAGCCATGGACCAGCAGTGCCACACATCTGTCCCACCAGCCCCTAAGAAGGAGTCATCAAAGGATGTCCCAGCTGCTGCAGCAAATTAATTCTCTCTCCTTCTGGGAGGTAAAACCACCCTATGATTATCTGTTGTCTCAGTTTTCCAATCTATGCAATGAAAAAAGCTGCCTCCTGGGATCTGGTGAAGAAAGAGAACTTTAACAGTAACAGAATACCAAGAGATATGGATAAATAGCCTTGAAAGGACAAAGGATGCCCTTTCATCAAAAGGCAAGTTAACACTCCCAGATGCAGGCAACCAGCTCCTGCTTCAGCAAGCTCAAGACTCTGGTGAGGGGTGGCTCGACTAGCTGCCCTTGCCTGGTGTTGCTAACTTATGGCATAAAACCGAAATACTCATTAAAGCAGCACTTGGTAGAAACCCCATCCTCAATTCCAAAAATAATTTTTTTTTTTATGAGTCTGAAGCCTTTGGAGCCTCATAATCTAATTAAATAAAGCTTTCTCATGTTCCTCTTTCTCATGGTCCCCTAGCTTCTGTTGTACTAGCAAAGATAAATATATATTTTTAATTTAGCAGAATCTTCCTGCATTGTGCATCACTTTCTGGACAGACACCAGAGACCTCTGTTCCCCCCATGCCTGTGTCCTGCTTGGGCAGGCTGTGTCCATAACATGGTGGGGTTTTTTTCCTAGAAAATGCCCGCAATACTGTGGTCCCAGTCTGCCTCCATTCATTTCCACTGTCTGGGTACCCAGTGCCCTTTTGAGGAGCAAACATGCAGAGTTTGGTAGGAGCAGAGCCCCAACCTAAGGTAAGCTGTGTGTTGGGAGTGGTACCTTGTGCCATACTCAGTGTACATGATCTCACGTCTGTGAGATCCAACTGCCAGGATGTGTGGTGGGGAAACAAGGCTGCTCTAGCACTTGTAACATGGAGAGGCTGTGAGTGAACTGGAGAAGGTGCCAGCCTCTCCTTCTGTATGTGTCCAATACCAATCAACATCAAGTGGTCATGCATGGAGCAGACAGAGACCTCTCTAAGCGGGTCCACAGGGGTCCACAGGGCTTGCTGTGGACAAGGGTCCAGTCAGCAGGTCCTGCCTTGTATAGAGCAGTGTGTGGATGTTTCTCTGAGCTGGCATGAGACCATCCAGCTCCAGATCAGGAGATGGAGGGAGGGAGGCAGGCAGGTACCAGAGGGAACTCCCTCTCCACTGCTATGAAACTCTTTCCCAGAACTGTGTGAATTTTTTTTTAAAAATTGTTCATTAGCCAAATATCGCAATTGTAGGTCAGCTAAATCTTACCTAGATTTGTGATGCATTTGTGCTTAAAACAGTGAAGAGCTAGCTTTAAAAAAAAACAACAACCCCAAAACCAAAGTGCAAGAAAAAAAGGCTTCAAGAACTGAGCGCATAAGAAAATACAGAAAAAAACCTGAAAACAAGGATTGAAACCCTTCAGTTTAGCTTGGTATTACAGTATTTCCCTACAATCTTACATTTTTTTAAGGGTTTAAAAGAGAACAAAAGATTTGGGTCAAATTTGTTTTTTCATATCAAAAAAATAGTAGACAACTGTCACACAGAGGAAGAGAAGCTAGAGAAGTGGCTGAGCCACATCATTTTCTCTGGGTTTTCCAGTACAGTTGGTGAACTGTAAACTTATCTGTCATCTGGGTCTTATATAAGTTTTCCTGTTTGATGCTGATCAGGAGACCTGAGGGCACATGTTCCAACTTCCAAAAAGGGGGCATCACTAGGAATTACTCGCATGAGGTTGGGGGGCTACGGTCCCAGTATCGGAAAGTGATTGCAGAGTAGATAAGATCTCCGAAAATAACCCCTCTCAGGAATACCTATGAGAGAGTGGTCAAAGGGAAAGAAGATCTTCCCTTGCTAGTGGATAAAGCTGCCCAGGACCACTATGCATGCCTGAGGAAAGATCTTATTGAAGGGGAAGCTCATCAAACTCGAAAGATCCAAGAGGTCCGCAGGCCCCGTCAGCAAAAACCATCAAAACAATGGACAATAAAAAGGGCCCAAAAAAGGGGACAGTTCCTACAGTTCCAGCGGCTGTTCCACCTGGATAGAGGGAAACTTGTCGGTATTATCCTGGACGATGTGGAATCCCTCAAATGTGGTTTACCACTTGATGCGATACAAGAGGTATTCAAATCAAGATGGGAATCACCCAGAACATTCAAGGGCCTGGGTACATTCTGTACCATCGGACAGTCAGATAATTCAGCATTCCAAACCATGATTACCACGAATGAGATCAAGAAAAACATCCGAGAAATGAACAAGAACGCGGATCCAGGGCCAGATGGGATTACTGTGCGGTACCTCCTGAAATGTGATCCCCAATGTGTCAAATTAATGGAATTGTTTAATTTGTGGTTGTTAACTGGGTATATACCGGACGGTGTAAAAAATTGTAGAACAATATTGTTACCAAAATCAACTGTACCAGAAAAGTTAAATGATGTTAATAATTGGAGACCTATAACTATTGGCTCAATCACTCTAAGATTATTTTCAAAAATATTGATGGCACGTTTAAGTAAGGCATGTCCTATTAACACCAGGCAGAGGGGGGTTATAAAATCACCTGGTTGTTCCAAAAATTTGAAACTGTTACAACTATTGATTCAATACGCAAAGAGGGAATACCACCCCCTCGGGGTAGTCTTTGTCGACTTGGTTAAAGCATTTCATACGGTGAACCACTCCCATATATTGGCTGTACTAAGACAAAAGGAAGTAGATGAAAATATAATACAACTGAATGAAAATTTGTATCAAAATATCCATACTTATATTGGCATGAAAAATGAGAAATCAGAACCTATTGGCATTTGAATTGGTGTAAAACAAGGACATCCGATGTCTCCAATTTTGTTTAACTTATCTGTCGATCCTTTATTATGTAAACTTGAAGAAATTGGTAATGGATTTCAGTGTCACTCGAAAAATGTAACAGCACTGGCCTTTGCCGATGACCTAGTATTATTAAGTGGGTCCCGGGAAAGTATGCAAAGTAACATCGAAATTGTCAAGACCTTTTGCAAACTTACTGGTCTCAAAATGCAGGGGGAAAAATGCCACGGCTTCTTTATTAAGCCAACGAAGGACTCTTATACCATCAAGTACTGTCCTCCATGGACTATCAATGGCACCCCTCTCAACATGATTGAACCGGGTAGTTCTGAAAAATACCTGGGCCTTTACATAGACCCATGGACAGGAATATCTAAACCATAATTACTGGAGAAAGTCGATAGATGGTTGGAGAGAGTGGGAAAGGCTCCGTTAAAACCTTTTCAGAAGGTTGACATCTTGAAAGGGCACTTGATCCCAAGATTGATATATTGTGCGGATCAAGCAAATTTAAAACCAGTATACCTGGAAAACATTGACTTGGCTATACGAAATGGAGTCAAGGAATGGTTGCACTTACCATCATGCACCTGCAATGCCATCCTTTATTTGAACACACGGGATGGAGATCTAGGAATTAGTAGATTTACGGCACTAATTCCTACTGTACAAACTCGGAGATTACATAGAATTGCCCAGACATTGGACGATGTGTTAAAAACAATTGTGAAACAAGAGGGAATTGAAAGGGAATTTGAGAAATTATGGGTGATGGCCGGTGGCGATAGGGAAAAGATACCATCTGTATGGGACCCAAAGACAATTATGGTGATATCAGAGACGGGCAATGGTGAACTATCGGAATGGGAGATTCACAATCCTAGATTAATCCATCTAAAACCTTGTAACTGGAGAAAAGGAGAATTTAATAATTGGACCAAGTTACTAACACAGGGCCAAGGTATTGCAAACTTTGAGAAAGATAAAATAAGTAACAACTGGATAACACAATACAGAGGCATTCCTCAAAGAAAATTCATTACAGCATTACAACTACGTGCTAATATCTATCTAACAAGGGAATTTTTAGCCAGAGGATGCGCAGAGACATATATTAAATCCTGCCGTCACTGCCAGGCCGATAATGAGACTTGCGCACATATAATTGGGTACTGTCCATCTGTACAAGATGCGAGAATAAAAAGACATAATCAGATCTGCCATATATTGATGGAGGAGGCGAAACGTAAAGATTGGCTGGTATATCAAGAGCCACTAATAAGAGATGTACAAAATTAATTGTATAAACCTGACTTAATATTCGTTAAAGGGAATCAGGCTATAGTAACAGATATAACATTAAGATATGAAACAACTGTAAAAACATTGGAAGAAGCCGCATTAGAAAAAGCAAAAAAGTATGTACATCTAAAATCGCAAGTCCAAGACCTGACAAATACATCTATTGTAAATTTTACAGGTTTTCCTTTGGCATCTCGTGGTAAATGGTACCAAGGTAATTACAATATACTAAAGGAATTGGGTCTCTCCAGCTCCCAACAAGAGAAGGTCGACAGACGATTGTCAAACTATGCTTTATTCAGCTCGGTGGACATTGTTGACATGTTTGAGAGTAAAGCAAGGACAGAGGTAAGATAAATCTGACTTTGTCTTTTTATAGAGTAATAAGTAGATGTATTAGATGTAGTATGTAGTAATGTAGATTGTAATGTAGTATGTAATAAAATCTGGACTGGGATCTCATGATGATTACCTTTAATCATGACACGCACTAACCTGATCTTGAACCCCTCCAGGGATGGGGCATTCACAGTTTCTCTAGGCAACATGTTCCAGTGTCTCACCACCCTCATCATGGCAAATATCTTCATGATATCTCATCTAAATATCCCCTCTTCCATTTTGAAGCCACTATCTCTCATCCCATCACTACACATCCTCATAAAAAGTCCTTCTCCAACTTTGTTGAAGGCCCCCTTCGGATAGCGGAAGGCTGCAATAAGGTCTTCCCAGAGCCTTCTCTTCTCCAGCTTGAATAACCCCAACTCTCTCAGCCTTTCCTCATAGCATAGGTGGTCCATTTCTCTGGACCTGATCATCTTCATGGCCTCCTCTGGACCTGCTCCAACAGGTCCACCTCATTCTTGTGTTGAGGACTCCACAGATGGTTGCAGTACTCTAGGTGGAGTCTTGCAAGAGCGTAGAGGGGAGTAGAGGGGGAGAATCACCTTCCTGAAACCAGAAAATATTTAATCCAGAAGATCAAAGAGTGATCCTGTCCCCAGTGTGCTCCCTGTCACATTCACAGCATGCTTAAAGCTCCAGGAGATACCAGGGACCTTGTGATTCCCAGGTGCCTCAGCTGGAGAGCAGGAGATATAAAAAGAGTGGACTAGGGCTTTGCCATAGCAGGGGCTTTGGGTGATGATCCTAGGAACCAAGCCATGTCCCATGCTGTAGAGAAAGGCAGAAAATGCTGGGATGAATGCCATGCCCATCCTACTTGAAAGGAAACCTTGCCATTTCCCTAACCTGATGAGGTGTCCCAAGACAGGTGGCAACGACAGGGCATCACACCAACATCACCTTTCTTGGGAGCCATTCAGAATGTCTCAGAAAAGAAGAGGACCTTGGAGGAGATGATGCAAGTCCTTCCTGAGCTGGTGGTACCACAAAGGTGACACCCTGGCCAATTCGCATGGGATCCCTCAGAGTGGCACTGTGAGGACACCTTCAGATGTGGTCTCCTTTTCTGGGTCCCAGTGACAACCTGACTCCTGCCCAGGATGTGGGGATCAGCTTCAAACAACCCTAGAGCAGATAGCCAGAACCAACTACCAGTCCTGCCTCCTCCACAGCCACCAGCTAGGCCCTCCAAGATGTACCACAGAGCTGAAAAAACATGAAGGAAGAATGCAGTACAATGAGAAGGAGGAAGAAAAAGGAGTGGAGCACATATAAGCAGTGGTGGTGAAGAGTCAGGTGAAAAACCATGCATCCAGTGCCAGGCTGAGACCCAGAAACCCAGAAAAATCATGGAGAGCACAAGAAGGGATTCGGGCTCAGTACACCATCTCTGCTCAAGCTGCTGCAGCTCATGTTCTGTTGCCCTGCCCAGTGCAAGTAAGGGAGCACTGGGGCTGCTCCAGTGACAGAGGCAGTGTTGGCTCTAAAGAAGGAATCACTAGTATCCCTGCCTGGAACTTGAGCAGAACTAGGTGCTGATTAGAGTCAGGAAAGCCAGATTATGGGCTGCAGAGAAGGACCTCCCTGAGCATCATTCATCTCCTGGAGCTCCTGCAGCAAGACAAAGTAATAGCAGTGAGGATGAAGGGTGAGATGTCCAGGTTGGAGAAGTGCCTCTCCCCTGGTGAGCACCTCCCCAGAGTCACAGAGGAAATGAGGGAGGGAGACAGTCCCTATCGCCTATGATTCCTGCACCATAACCATCACAGAAAAGTTTATGTGGAAGGTACCACTCCTTTGGATCCATCTGACCACTGAGAGTCTGGATGCACTGAGCCTCTGACCCAGCACATCCCTGGGGAAGGTATTTCTCTGCTGAAAGAGTGAGGAGGACATTTTCACCCTCAGCAAATCTGACAAGATGTCTCCACAGCAGAGACTTTGTAACCTAGCAGAGCACCCAGTAACTTCAAAAGATGTGGCCATTTAGAGAAGCAGGTCATCCACTCCAATGACTGCATGCATGCAACCTCCAAGTGGGCTTTTCCCTCAGCAGGAATCACTCTGCCCATAGCCAGCACTTTGGTGGCAGTAGCAGCAGCTCTCTCCCAGCCCATAGAGCATCTTTCTGACAATGCCATCAAACTGTGCAAGTCAGCAGGGCCACACACAGATGTCCAAGCTGAGCAGTCCTTTCAATTTCCCTCTGCACCAACTCAGAAGCACTGACACCATATGGGGCAACTCCACAGATGGAGAAGGCACTCCAGACTTCAGACTTTTCACTTCAGTTCCTTTAATGTGGTGGCCTGACATTCTCAGTGCTATGTATATCATGGCAGGCTTAGCACATATAAATCACAGCATGGGCTGAAGCTTCTGGCAACAGTGGATGGAGGTGTCTTCATCAGTGGGAGAACCCATGGAGGAAGGGTACAGAAAGATGTCGGATGATAGGATGAAGGGAAGAGAAGGTATGGGGCCACAGGTTGAAATCAAGAAGAGCAATAGAGGGTATTACAGCATGGGCAATGAGCTGTGGGAAAAGTGGAAAGCCAAGACACCTGTAAAGGCTTCACACTCAGAGCTGGATGCAAACATAAATAGAAATAAGCCAGATACCTCCTGCGAAGCACTGAGTGTTCAACTCCATGTGAAGAGCTATGTGATGGGTCACATAATGAAGACACCAGAGGGGGCTTCATTTCAGTTACCCTGTAGGTGGGGTTAGAAAAGTATATCATCCTGGACACCACAGAAGCTGGTGTAAAACTGCTCGACTCTCTCTTGACAACCCATTGTGCATCTCTAATGAGTGGCCTCAGCAAAGAGCACCCTTACTCCATTCACCCAGTCTCCATGAACCAGTACTACTTCCCATCACCACCACCCTCCCACCGCACCTACAAATGGAACCATACCACTTGGATATGGAGCCAGCCTGGATGTGGTGATCAGAGAGAAGGGCCTGCTGGCAAAGCTCCTGTGTCCTGTCGCCTTAGCAAACACACATGACCATGTGTGTTCCAGCCTCAATTTCCCCAGAGAATAATATGGCCATGTCCTAGGGCGGACTGAAGAATGATAAGGTGCTAAGGATGAAGGAAACTCAGTATTACTTCAGAACTACTTGGCTTCCAACCTCATGGATACAGGGAGATCTCCAGGGAAAACCCACCCACTTTGACACAACTTATGTCTAACTTTTAAGGGGAAAGAAGAGACAAAATGAGAACCATCCATTTTGTGAATCAGCCATCTCTCTGACTTGCCCTCTGGGCTCAGCCACCCACTTTCTCACCCTACCCTTGGACTTGTACAGGGAAAAATCACATTAAAAAAAATCCTAGCTGATTCACACAATTTGGAGAGGTTGCAATGGACAATTTGACAAGGACATGGGGATTTAGCATATTTTTAATACAAAAATAGCTAATGATAATATGCCACACTCCCAGCTAAAACATTATCTACTGGCATGGGGGGAATTTAAGCCATAATACTAGCTACTATAATGCAGGCCTGGAACTCCATGAAAATATTATCCTGATCCAACAGCTACAAAGCTCTGTTTATCCTAGTAATTAATTCTCTCTTATGTTTCATGATACAATTAGTGAAACACTGCCATTCAGATGGGCTTGTTTCCACCAGCGCCTTTTACTATATTTACATCCCCACAATAGGCTTGGTCTTACAGAAAAGGGTGAAATTGCATTTATGGACACAATGCCACATGCATTACCAAAGCATTTTATAGATGTAAAGTTAGGCTCCAAATTGCACGTTTATTGTGTGAGCACACAATGAGCTCAGATTAAATATTGACTAAAGCCAGCCTAACACCCAAAATAATGAAGATGGGCACAATAGTGTGATTTACTCCCAGCCACTAGAGAAATACACATCTGTAACATATAACATGCCCTTCCCACAAATGTACTCTTTGTATTCCAGCTAGCCTTAGGCAGGAAAATTTCATTCTCATAAATTATGGATTTTCTTTCCCAACTGCCAACGTATTCATATTATCAGTTACAAAGGAAACAAATATAATAACAAAAAACAAATGCCATTCCCCTGATACAGTGATGAGTAGGTGACTTGCTCCTTGTACCTTCAAACTTGAGGCAGGAAAATGGAAGATAAATATGGCTAAAATTAGAGAATCATTTCACTTTTGTCCCCCCATATGCAGCAGACAGCAGAGAGGTGTGGGCATGGCAGGTATCTTTTTAGAAAGTACTCCCAGCCCTAGCTGTGCTCTGAAAACTATCTGTCCTTCTCATGCCTTCCTCCTCCCCAGACTTGTAGAAGAAATTCATGGAGATGCAGATGCTAATATAACAATTACGATAATAACACAGCACTGAACAGGGGCAACACACACCCTTCACAGCAGCTTGACCTCTAAATCCTCTAATACAGTACTGCTTCATTCAAGATTAAAAGAAATTGTAACCTAGCACAGACAAAAAGACACAGGAGGCAAGGCAGGATCTCACTCAGCAGTGAAGCCTCACTCCCGTACAGATGCAGTCATATCACTTCAGCTTCTCTGTACCATCTCCATGACAACCATGTAATTTGGATGCAATAACCACTGCCGAATTGATCTTTAAATGTATCTTTGTTATAAAACATAATACTGAACATGTAAGGCTCACGGTAAAGTAGCCCCCTAACAATGAGGACTGCGGTTTAAGAGCCCCCCTTTAATTTTCAGCTACTGACCAGTCTTGTTATTTCAATAATTGCATGGATGAGAAGATTTTAAAATCAGTAACAGCAAACATAATTTGCATGTGTGTGTACAGCATGCTGTAGTATAACATCTCAAACGAGACACCACACTAAGAGCTAGAAAAATGTGTCAATGCATATTCAGAGAATGGGCACCTTTCCACATGCATACAGATGCACACACACACACACGCATATCAGGGACACCCAGTCTCTACTTGCTGAAGCATACAGCTGATGCATCAAATAATCCTAATAAGAATCAAAAGCAGTATAACTAAGCAAAATAGGATGGGGGATCAACATACTGCATGTCAGACAATGAGAGCAGGGGAGTTCACATTCACACTTACCCAAGGAATGAGCCGTTTATTTTTTAGGTCCCTTCACAAATGCAGCTCCCTTTTCTCTTCAATAATCCATGCAAAATAATCTGCAGTCCCACTGACAGAGGAGTGGCCCCGTCCCTCCCCCTCCACCACCTTCCTAGACCCCCCTGGTTTTGGCTTCCTTCTCCCTTCCCTCCTGCTCTCCCTCTTGCTGGAGATGGTTACACCTCCCAGCCTCCCTCTTGGTGTCAAGAGACTGCTGGGGATCCAGCAGGCAGGGTGGGAGGGGACGGGAAGAGGGGGAGGAGGCAGGGAGTGATGGTGAATGGACCCAGTGGAAAGATAGAATAAAGCCCTCGCTGGAGAAGCCCCCAGAGGAGCACATGGCAGGAGCAGACCTGCCGCTTGGCTGGGAGAGACGCCTGGGCTGCACCGGAGCTGCCAATAATATTCCCAGGGGTATTGGAGCTTCTCTCCCTGCATGCACCCACAAAGTGCTGGGGAACAGGTCTGCTTCCAGCCAACAATCACTGCCCTGCAAGCCCACTGGCTTCAAGTTTTGGGTTGAAATCCCGCCAAATACTCACAGTGTCTTTAACAACGGATGCATTGCCATACACAGATACACAGCAGTGAAAACACTGCAAGGACCCACCCCGATGCAGACCCCAGCACTGGTGTCTGCCTCTGGGCACTCCTACCTGCCGCAGCTTCATCCCATTGCATCCCACCCCACGGCTGAAAATCCCTGCTGGCCTCCAGCAGTGATGCTGCCCCTGTGCCTGCCAAGCTTGCTCCAGAGACAACCCCACCATGGCAGGGCGGGCCACGGATCTGCTCACCAACCCTGGGATGCATCTGTCCTGCTATCCCTTATATGTGAAGGCAACAGTAATGTCAACATGCTAACACAGGCACCTGGCTCACCAAGATGGCTGGGGATGCAGTGTAGGGTGGAGAGTCACAGGGACACACTTTTCCTGCTTTAGGGAATCCCTGACTTTCCTTGCAGACCCTATGTTGTAGGGAAAACACTGCATCTTGGCCATTTGGTGGCTGTAATGCAACAGGGGTTGCATTACATATGGGCGAGAGATGGTGGATGCTCTGTGTTTCAAGTTGCCCAACTGGAGCACAAGCCTGAGTTGGCAGAAGCAGTGGTCAGCTACCGGAATCCTTCACGTGGAGCTGGCACACACCTTGCACCTTTGCATTGGCATGAACCATCTTCCCTTCTCATGGACTGAGAGCTCCCACAGCAGCACATGGAGAGAGCAGCCACAGGCTGGAAAAATAGATGAAGGAAGAAGGGCTTGGTGTTTGCCCTAGATGCATGTTCCAAGACAGCTGATGGCTTCCTGACTCCCTGGAGAAAAATCTCTTCCTGGACCTCTTTGTCTCTTGGAAAGCTTGTTCCAGAGGATGCACGCCACTGAATGAGTGCACAAATCTCAAACATCCCAAATTAAAAATATCATTACAATTATATATCCAAGCACTAAACCACAACCATTAGATGAAATAACATCCTGGAGCAGCTCAGCAGAACACAGCCGTATATTCTTCCAGAAGGGATACCCCACAGCACAGTACATGGGGTTGTTTGCCAGGGATAGTACTGGTAATGAACCATGTAATGAGCCACCCTGCAGCTATACTCAGGAGTTATCCAACAAATGCAAGTGTGAATGAAGGTTACTGTGCTGGAGAGATACATGAAATGGATCTTGTGGCCATGGACAAGGCACTAAGCAGCCGGACAAATCTAGATGTGGGACTGCTAACCTCCCTCAGTGTTCCTTTGTCTGAGAGACATGATTTGCCTTACAGCTGTTCAAAGTTCTGTCCTGCTCCTCTCTCTGATCAATTCTAACGTATTTGTAATTATCAGGTTAGGATGCTTTAATAAAAAATAAAAAAAAATAATGCATATCCATCACTCTGTTGCACTGTTCAGCTCTGAAGGCAAGTAACAAAATCCAATTTCTGGAAGTAATCCTAGGAAGTAATATTTTGCAGCATGAGAAAATGAGGTTCTAGTTTCTAAGAATACATCCACTAGCGGGGCTCCAAGTAACTGGGTTATCAATCACTCTACTTCTGGGAATGAGCATATCAACAGCTGGATTCAGGTAGAAACCTCCTCTCATCCCTTGAGCAGGGAGGTGTGCTTGGTGCTTGACCTTATCTTATCTGTGCTTGACCACACTGCCCAAGTCATGGAAGGCAAAACCAGGGGCTCTGCAAATGAAGAACTGCCCACAGTATGAGAAGATCAGGTTCAAGACCTCTTATGGAACCTGAAGGTGCATAAATCCATGGGACCTGATGAAATCCATCCACGGGCTGCATCAAGAGAAGTGTGGCCAGCAGGTCATGGGAGATGATTCTGCCCCTCTGCTCTGTGCTTGTGAGACCCCACCTGGAGCACTGTGTCCAGCTTTGGAGTCCTCAACACTGGAAGGACTTGGATCTGTTGGAACGGGTCCAGCAGAGGGCCACGAAGATGATCAGAGGGATGGAGCACCTCCCCTATGAGAACAGGCTGAGAGAGCTGGGGTTGTTCAGCCTGGAGAAGAGAAGGCTCCGGGGAGACCTTATAACAGCCTTTCAATATCTGAAGGGGCTACAGGAGAGCCGGAGAGGGTTGTCTTTGTCAGGAAGTCAGTAACAGGACAAGGGGCAACAGTTTTAAATTGGAAGAGGGGAGATTTAGATTAGATACTAAAGAAATTCTTTACAGTGAGGGTGATGAGACACTGGAACAGGTTTCCCAGAGAAGCTCTGGCTGCCCCATAACTGGAGGGATTCAAGGCCAGGCTGGATAGGGCTTTGAGCAACCTGGTCTGGTGGGAGGTGTCCCTGCCCATGGCAGGGGTGTTGGAACTCAATGATCTCTAAGGCCTCTTCCAAACCAAACCATTCTATGATTTATGAGACACTCCTAGCAGTAAAAGAACATTTTTCCTGGGTTGTCAGTAGGTCTGTGTTAGATGCCTTGTGTATGTCATGACATTTTTTTGGAATTAAGAAAACTCCTAAGCTATCGCAGTTTTGGACATGCTGTTTAACTGCCTGAATGTGCACGTGAATGCGCAGATGCTATTTGCCATCTGTGACATGAGTTGTCTGGGAAAGCAGGAGTGACCTAGGGAGAGTGACCCCTTCCTTCCACACTGACACAAGAAGAGCCACCCTTCAAGCCCAAACAAACCAAAGCACACATCTGGGAGCCTTCCAGGCAGCCGGGAACTGCGAGCACCAGGACTAAACGGCACAGACCACACAACAGGCACAAAGGTTAACCAGCTGCAGTTTACAGATCATGGAAACACTCCAGCTAGGCTAATGGGAGAAGCAGACATCTGGAAAAAGATGGGAGCTTATGGTCCTAAGATTGTTCACAGCCATATTCCCCCATAGGATCCACTGATAAAGCTGAGTCTAATGCAGCTTCAAGGCTTGCTGCTCTGCAGCTCCTGCTCTATTCCCGCTTTGCACTGAGAAGCCAGGATAACCTACCCTACAACACCACAGGGTCTATTGACTTCACTTGGAAATTTAAAAAGTGTCTTAACTGCAGCTTGTGCCTTAGTTTGAAATGCTGCATCCCTGTTACAAGTAGTATTCCAACCGTGGTACTCATGGTACTTAGTGTGGCACACAAAGACACTTCCAGGTGCTGCTCAGCCTTCTTCTTTATTTTTTCCATGAAAACATTACAAGTGTTCACATGTGCTCGAGAATGATTTTGCTTCCATGTCCTCCCACAAATGTTTTTCTCCAGAAATCCCTTGGATTTTGCAGCTGGGACTCAGTTTCAGTACAAGTCTCTTTGATGGAAGCCACAATTAGGAGAAAGCTCTATGAGGACCTTGCTGCAATGTCTTTGTGTAAACAGGGGGATGTGGAGGGGAATAACAGATCTCTGAAGAGGAAGGATCATGAGCCTTTCTCTTGAAACTTGAAATCAGCTCTTTGCTCTGGATAATGGCTGTTTTGAAAAGTCTACCCTGGAGCTGTTTGAGCAGACTGTTGAGATGTGGAAGCGGTAGTTCAGATCAGGGGCACCAGAGCTGTTGGGGAGACAGCTTCTCATGGGTATTTCAGGGGGGCTGGGCAAGCTGAGATTGGTTAGTCTCCGTCTGGGTAGATGGATGACAGGCAGGAATGATGCTTTAAAAATAACCATGAGCAAAAGGCCGCATGTAAAGAGCTCCTTTAGAGGTCTGAGGCAGAAGGGCTGCTAACAGGTTTGTAAGCCTGGGAAGATGGAAAGGGGAGAGGGAACTCAGAAGATGGTCCAAGGCAAGAGTACACTTTTGTGTGTGTGTGTGCGTGCACGCACCTAAATGCACTTGGAGAGACCCCACAGAGTGCAACACTCTGCTGGACTGGGGCTGAAGTCTCAAACACTGAACATGAGACCCACAGCTTGCTCCTCTTCTCCAGGCACATCTATTGTTGTTCCTCAGCGGCTTGTTCTGGAGTGACTCATGCTTGGTGGAGGATCACAGAGGCAATGCGACACCACAGTGCCATGGTGGGTCTGGAGATGGTGGTAGGGGGGGAAGATGCTAACTTTGTCCAGGTTGTGAATTACAGGAGCCTTTGCTTTCACAGTGAGCTGAAAACTCTTTGGCCTGAGGAGTTTACAAAGCCTGGATGAAATGTGTCCTCCAGAAAAGAAGCTGCCACTGATGTATAGGAAAAGAGGACCTTCACCCCAGAAGAAATACTCACAGCCTGTAGGCTGGTGTCATTCTGCAATCACTGGCTCTTCTTAGATGACAAAGCCCAGCTACTGCAAGCACCTTCCCCTAGGATTTCCTTTTTTCCCATAGACTGTGACCAATTTCCTTATAACCTCCTCCTGGATACATATTCAAGTGAAATTTGTTTAGTGGCTCCATGGAAGTCTGGTTTTCTAAACATTCTTTGAGCTCCTCCATAACATTCTTCGTGCTGGCCAGATATTCCAGTTAGGAATATCTTTGATGACAGCAAAATTGTGTACCAGCCTGGCCAGTGCGAAGCAAAGCCACCATGATCTCCAGTGCCCTCTGGAAGTCCCAAGACAACACTGTGCACAGCACAAATCTCCTGTGCAAGGATAAGTTATCTCTTTTACGCATGCAAAAGAAATCTTTGATGTGTTCTGGAGGTTTTTGATCTCCTTCCCAGTCTAGGCATATCTGCCTGGGAATTCCCAGCCTGGAATATGGAAGACATAATTCCTGGCATTTCATGTTTTGGCAGAAGGCAATATTGATGCTGCTGGATGATCACTCTGTTTGCTATCTATCTCCTGCATATCAACTTTCAGATGAGTCACTGTCCTCCAAAATACCATGTTCCCTCTGCTCGTGGGGGGATTGTATGAATTTGCATTTGTCTTCCTGAGAGCCCATCGCTGACATAAAAGCAGCTCCCCAAGCAGACCCGATTGCTCTCAGCATCTGACTTGTCCTAATTTCACTAACTTGTCGTATATGAAAATTATATCCTCAGCAACAGATCTGAGCAAACTCTGGGAGGTCCAGCGAGGAGTCTGCTGTTCTTCTGGCAGGAGTCTCTGCAGCATCTCTTACACCTTGTATTATATCTTGTATTATATTCCAATGCAATGAATATCTCCCTCTTTGTCATTCATCATCTCTCCTAAACAAATGTCATCTTATTTTTCTGACTACTTTAAGTTGAAAATACACCCACAATGCCTCAGGTACCAATATACATGAAGTATCAGCACCCTAAAAGTACTTCTCAGCCACATCTTATGAAACTGTTCAATGCATTTTTTCAAGTCCTAGATATGTCCTGTTTATAGATGTCATCTACTTGGACTTACGCAGTGTTTGACACTGTCCTGCATGACATTCTGGTCTCAAAATTGGAAAGTCATGGATTTGTTAGATGGACCACTCGGTGGATAAGGAACTGGCTAGAAGACTGTCCTCAAAGAGTTGAGGTCAACAGCACAATGTTCAAGTGGAAGTCATGGATGAGTGGTGTTCCTCAGGGGTCAGTACTGAGACCAGTGCTGTTTAACATCTTTGTCAGAGACGTGGACAGTGGGATTGAATGCACCCTCAACAAGTTAGCCAATCACTCCGAGCTGTATACAGGTTGGATGGAGAATGGCTGGAGAGCAGCCCTGAGAAGGTCTTGGGGGTGTTGGTGGACAAAAAGCTCAACATGAGTCAGTAACATGTGCTTGCAGCCCAGAAAGCCAACTACATCCCGGGCTGTATCAAAAGAAGTGTGGCCAGCAGGTCAAGGGAGGTGATTCTGCTGCTCTACTCCACTCTCGTGAGATCCCACCTGGAGTACTACATCCAGCTTTGGAGTCCCCAAAATAAGAAGGCCATAGACCTGTTGAAGCAGATCCAGCGGAGGGCCATGAAGATGATCAGAGGGTTGGAGTTCCTCTCTTATGAAGACAGGCTGAGAGAGCTGGGGTTATTCAGCCTGGAGAAGAGAAGGCTCCAGCGTGACCTTATAGCAGCCTTCCAATACCTGAAGGGGGCTACAGGAGAGATAGGGAGGGACTCATTATCAGGGATCGTAGCAATAGGATGAGAGGTAATGCTTTTAAACTGAAAGAGGGAAGATTTAGATGAGATCTAGGGAAGAAATTCTTTGTTGTGAGGGTGGTGAGAACCCGGCCCAGGTTGCCCAGAGAAGGTCTGGCCTCCCCATCCCTGGAGAGGTTCAAAGCCAGGTTGGATGGGACTTTGAGCAACCTGCTCTGGTGGGAGGTGTCCCTGCCCAGGGCAGGGGGTGGGACTGAATGGTCTTCAAAGTCCCTTCCAATTCTAACCATTCCATATACCAGTTCCCATTTAACATGTTGCCTGGTTACTACTGGAGCAGTAAGCTTTCCACCAACTCTGTAAGATTTGAGCCCATCAGATTGCTTTTCTCCAGAGCTATGAATCTTTGGCTGGACGCGGCTTTTTTTTGCAGTATCAGAGCAGATCTTTAGCCTCCTTCATCTCAGAACAACACACATATGCATATAAATACACATACATGCACAATCTCTTATAGTCCTTAATGCTAGTAACATAATTTTCATTGATTGCTCTTTCAAATTAGCCTTCCAGGTCTCTGCATTACATAACAGTCAATTCATAGCTTTTGTTACTAAATCTGTTCCTTTTCCACTTAGGTTTTTTATTACCTTTATTATTTCTGCTTTTCTCTTCCTTAATAATGATCGATTCTTGGTTAGGAATATCTTTGATGACGGCAAAATTGTGTGCATGCTATGGCAGAGACAGTATCTATCAAAGTTTTCTTAAACAACCTCATTTATAGCACACATTATTTTGTCTCAGTTTTTCCTCCAATCATTTCTTGCTTGTAATTGTTCTCAGCTTAGGAAAATTTACCACTTTAAAGTGCCTTGCATATGTATTATCAATTTAGGATTACATTTTGCTTGTAACAAATGCAATTGGGTCATTTAAGGAGCAATTAATTCCGAGTTCACCTTTATCTGTCGGATTGAGGTCTGATACAGAATTATACCAAATTCACTGCATTACTTCTGGTAACAGAAAGTTATCATCCATCATTTTTAGAAACTCTAGGGCTGTGTTACTGGCAGCAGCACAAGTCCTTCAGCATCTATTCCTGAGGCTGAAAAGCTGTTCTGTGAACATGATTTTCTTCCACTTTGTTGTGAAGCTGTTTAAGGAAGCTATTTGTCCAACCCCTCAGTTCGATCTGGTAGTCTGCAGGGATACATCTGTGCTGGGACAGATCAACTTGAACCTGAATGAAGAGCAGCCCTTGGCTGTTTATTAGAACAAGCACGTGGACAGTAATCCAGGAAAGCCTGACAATTTGGAGGCAAAAAATCTATAGGTTATTGGGCTCTTCTAGCAATTCCACTCCCTTTACCCAAAGGGAAGCAACTTCTAGTTGCTCTTGCTCCTCTTGGGATGTATCATGTACTGGACTGACAGCCCTGGACACAGCATGGCAGTGGATATTGAAATATTGAACAGGATTTTGATCAGAGTTTATACTTTTTTGGGGCTTGGACACATCTTGAAGTTGGGTGGAGGGCATGAAGAGTAACCTTGCTGCCAGTGAATAGGTTCACTGACAGAGAACAGAGGAGGGGGATTTTGACCCAAGACAGGGAAAGAGAAGATACTTCAGCGGTGGGAAGAGAGGCCTGGCCCTGGATCTACAAAGGCCTGGCCCTGGGCTACAAGGCTGATTAGGGAACTAGAACATCTCTCTTATGAGGAAAGGCTGAGGAACTTGCATCTTTTTAGTCTGGAGAAGAGAAGAATGAGGGGGAAACTTATCAATGCTTATAAATACTTAAAGGATGGGTGTCAGGAGGATGGGGCTGGTCTTTTTTCAGTGGTGCCCAGTGACAGGACATGAGGTAACGGGCACAAACTTGAACATAAGAATTTCCATCTAAACATAAGGAACTTCTTTACTTTGATGGTGGGAGAGCACTGGAAGAGGCTTCCCAGAGAGGTGGTGGAGTCTCCTTCTCTGAAGACATTCAAAACCCACTTCGACACGTTCTTGTGCAAATCTGCTCTGGGTGACCGTGTTCTGACAGTGGGGTTGGACTAGATGATCTGCGGAGGTCCCTTCCAACCCCATGTGATTCTGTGATTCTGTGTTCTTCCAGGTGGGGGACTGTTCAGCCTGTAGGAGCAGGTATAGTGACCGAGGATGGTAGAAAAATCTGGCCAAGATAAGTTATACTGTCCATGTATCAGGGGAGCACTACCTCTCTAACCATGGATGCTGGCCCAGTCATCTACCCTCACCTTTAGGCACAAGGAGATTGTTGGTCTGGATGCAACCCAGGGGCTCTGGTTCTGATTTTCAAAGACTTGTGATAGGGGGAGGGGGATTAAAAAATTTTGTAATGATGAGTAATGATACATTATGTTGTATATAAATATAAGTTTTCAGATGATGGAAAGGGACATTTAAGTGATCTGATGTTTTATTTAAGCTCAAGATACAGGACCTGGATGGAAGATATGGGGAACAGAAGCCGAGAGTGCATGGGGCTCCCACATCTGGGAAGGCGTTGGGTTGCAGTGGGACAATTGCAATGATGAACTTTAGCGAGGAGGGTCTCAGCATCTTCTCTGCCCTGAGTGTTTCTGGGTTGCTGAAGTGGATTCAGTAAGAGGGACATTTTAGGACGCTGATGGGGAGACAACACAGATGCCACTAAATTACCATTAGCTATGTGTGCCCTTAGGACTATTGTGGCTGTAGCATTTAATCTTGGTGCAATGATCACTGGAAATGGGACAGGGAGCATGAAACTGCATGGTTGAAGCCATTACAGACACCTAACATCACTGCATCTATTGGCACTGGAAAGGGCAAAGAACAAATTATTCACTAGCTGAACTGAGAGACGAAACCAAAACTATTTCTGATAAAGCAATTAGTTATTGCCCAACTCTTTTGAGCTAGGAGTCAGGGGAAGATAGTGATCTTCTGTAGGTGGGGAGATGAAAAGCAGTTAAACAATTCAGGAAAAAAATCAATTTCAGTTAACTATCAGAACAAGACCATTCACAATGAAGAACTATAACCTTTATGACCCGATTTTTTCCCCTGTGTGAAACTCCTGCAGGAAGCTGTGAAACTGTTGAGCTGACAAAATATTTGTCAAAAAATTCATTATTTTCATTTTAATTTTTTTTTCATTCCACTTCCAGATATTTTGCTTATGTTCTATCAGAGTTGAATTTCTGTAAAGCATCAGGAAGGGACAATTGACTAGATGGGAACTGGGAAGAAAGCTGAAATAGGTCTGGAAAGGGTTACTGTACCTCATACATTAACATATCTGCTGTTGCCATCACTGATGGCATCAAGGGCACAGCCATAATCAAGGTTTCTTTCTCTGTCCTTCCAGCCATTTATACATAACCTCACCGGGGCTCAAGTTTTTCAAAACTCTCAATCACAGGGCCTGTTCCCATAGACCTGGCATTCTCTGGGGCCAGGCCATACCATAAGCATGACTGTAACACAGAGGATGGGAACCGTGTTTTCAACATGAGAGTTTATCATTCCTCAGCCACAGGTGGGTATGGGACTGAGATGCAGTTCCATACTGAGAAGTAATTCCCCAGCCTGCGCTATCTTTTAAGTCAATTTCCAATTCCTACACCACTGCTGATGACTGTCTAAATAATCATTATCTGCACAACCACACTGAGTTTTAGCCTGTTCTGAGTATTGTGGAGAAGATTTGGAGCTTTTGAAAGGATGCTGAGCTTAAGAAGCTGCCACTCCAAGCAGTGGTGAGTGTTTGTCACATTTCACTGTCTGTTTTTCTTCAATGTACACACAAACACAAACCCTACTTGCACAGGCACTCTCTTTCATGTCTGTTGCCTAAGTGAACACTTGCCGTCAGAGCTTCCAAGCCACAGCACAGTTTTAATCAGTCAGATAATTCAATCATTCATTTCAGACTTGCTCACTGCAGCTGTCATTTTCAAGCATCAAAGCTTCTCTGTCAAAAACCACATGGGCAGGGGTTCATTCAGGCATTGATGCTTCAAAGTACTAAAGGGGGCGGGGAGGAGTGGAGGGGGTGCAGAGGAAAAAAACAGGATGGATTAAATGAACTTATTATAAATACTTCTGAAGCTACCAGCCAACCATCCTCAGCAGAGAACAATGGCAGAGCACAAGGGCAATTCGGGAATCTGAAGGATTTGTAAAGTATTTGCAAATCTCACTCTTAAATTGCAGAGTGGGGAGAAGGGGGGGGGGGGGGGGGGGGGGGGGGGGGGGGGGGGGGGGGGGGGGGGGGGGGGGAGGAGGTGTCAGATGAAGCTTCCTGCCTGAGAGGCTCAAAGCCACCAAATGGGATTTGGATATCTGGTCCTCATTAAAATTTATGGAAATTGGGTGCCCAGACTTACAGGCAGCTTTCAAAAGCTTTGTTGCTATTTATAATTAATGCTCCCAACAGGAAGACTAAATATTTATACAATAGGTCATGTTATATGCAAAACAGAAGAGGTGCCTATTGGTAAATCAGGGACCAAGAGAAGGAGAATCTGATGGGATGTCAGGTTCAATCCACACTGTCCCTTGTTTAAAGCTCTTCTCCAGCAGCTCCCATTAGATCAATAGTTGGGGTGGGTAGCTCCAACAATGATGATGTTCTCAAGGTACAGTGCAACAAATTAAAATGGCAACTTTACAGCTTTCCTGTGTTCTTCTCCTATGCCTTCCCATGGCTCTGACTTCCTTCACCAACTCACTTAATCCCTGCAAATGTCAATTTCCAGTATGAAAAATACACAGTAACACTGAGTTTACCCGGTGTAGGAATGTAGTGGAGCTTAATCCATGAATACTCTTCTGCCTTCGTTAAAGATGCCATAGATGGCAGAGGCCAAGTAAAAGACAGACACTAGCCTGCCTCCAGGCATTAGCAAAGCCCTGACTAGATCTGTACTATTGCATTTGCTCCATAGCAATGGAGTAATTCAGTGTACAAAGGTGGTGGGTTGAACCCTAAGAGTGTCTGAGGACTCTATGATCTGGGGGTAAAAGCTTAGCACTCCTGTGGGGGAAGTCTAAAGCAACAAAGTCGTGTCCTGGTTTATCCAGGGGGAACTCTTACTCAGCTGGGCTATGCCTTAAATCCTGCCCCAGCTGATCCACTGAGAGGATGTCTGTGGAAGCTTGGGCCTTATGTATCAGGCAATCTTGGTTTCCCACCCAGAAGAGATCCTGATCTTGGTTTAAGACAGTCATTTGTGGTGGGCTTGATGATCACAGTACTTTACAATGCTTTAATCGAGGAGATTCAACTCTTCCAACTATGGAAAATTTGCTTTTAAATTTTTTTCTTCCGTGCTTCATCCAAAGCCACTGGATGGAGAAGCTCTGCTGACTCAGGGAATATGGAGACCCCTACAGTCTCCTCCCATACTTTAGCATCTCAAGGTCTGTCAAGCCCAGATGGATGTATTGAGTGGTACCTCAGAGGTTGTCTGGGATTCCTCAGAATCCTACATTGGTTGGTCCCTAACTTCTAGAATGCAAGTTATAGCTCCAGCTTCACTGAAAGGACACAAATCTCAGCCAGAAGACAAGTAGTCTGGTCTTATGTGTGTAATCAAATACCCTCTGTTATAAAGGCATGCCTTATACTTTTAGGCTCCAGCTTCTAGTCAGGTTGCTCTTCTTCTTTACTACACAAGAAATCATCAGTAGCCAATGTTCCCCTTCCATGTGACCTTGACACATTAAATATAGACTTTTCTTTGGTTTTCCTGACAATCCTGACCATATTTCACAGCACAACATGGGCTATGGTTAGTGTCAAGGTTGGCTTAGCACAGGTACCCAAAACTGTATGCAGTCACTCCAAGGTGAAACTGAATGTGAACTACAGCCACATCATTTGAAACTCACAGCCTATTGGGCAATGCAAAAAGGGAAAGAAGGCATCTTCCTAAGACCATGGCCAATCTGATTGGCACGGGACATTCGCTGTTCTATGGCTTTGTTCTCAATTGAAACAATTGGTTTTGCAAGACAAAAATTCAAATTAAAGACTTAGAGCTGTTGTCCCCAGACAAGATGTCAGGAGAGCATCAAGGATACATAAAGAATGAAACAGCTTCATGTGCCTTGTGAATACCTGTCTGCTTATTTTTTAATTAAACAACAGCTGGGTGTAAACTTGTGAGACAGCAGAAGGATCCCAAGATAGAGGAGACTGGACAATCTACATAATGTGGAAATGTAAACCTTTCCCACCACTGCTGGTGCTGCAGCTGAAGACGGCAGGATATGCTCCATCCCTGAACTCATCACTACAGCACATCCTTCTGTAAAGGATCTCTTAGATATCGAGCATTTAATCCCTGAAGCAGTTATGTACCCCAAATCACAGTCAACTCTCCATTTTGTAAAACAGATAGGGTTCAGGGGAAGGGATGTTAGGAGCAGGTTGGAGAAGCCTCTGTTGGCAAGGACCTATGTGAGAACTGGTCCAATCTTCATGTATGAGCATTAACTCTGGCAGATCATGTCACCGGGATCATTCACGTCTTGGCCTTGCTGCCAAGAAGCCAAGCCTGCTCTGATATGTGTGTGGTTACAAAGAAAGGACCAGGACCAAGGACTTGCACTGCTCGGCCCCAGTAATGCCCCTTCTCAGGCCATGAGCCACTGACCAACCCTCATCCTAAGTCACAGATGCGACCCTCCTTGCTGCCAAGCACAGCCATGCCAGGCACCCATGCTGGGAACAAAATTGTGCTCCCAGGGAGAGCTGTGCAGGCTGCTGCACTGTCAAACTGCCCTAGATTGGAGAAAACAAGCTCCTTTCTGAAGAAAGATAATTGATCTATTTTAAAACCTTGAGTGGTTCAAGGAGAAAAATGCAGGCAAAAGGGTCTGATGCTCTGAGCATGGGGTGGGAAACAGGAGGTGTGCAGGGCAGAGCAACTGCACGGATGCTTTGCTGGATAGCCAAAGTACTGGATGAACATCAGTCAAGCTGATGCTACTGTGTCCTCAGCCCAGCCAAATCAATGCTGTTTGAGACAGCAGAGACCCCAGCAGGAGAAGCAGGTGCCCTTCCTTGGGGTACCGAGCTGCGTGGCTGGGCACCCTTAAAAGCCAGAGGAGAAAAGCTCCTGGTAAAACAGATCCTCTATCTCCTCTCACCTGTGCCCCCTTTCCCCCCCCCACCTACAAGTTCAGGCTTTTGGGGCCATAAAGGAAGGCCCCCGACTGCAGGCCACCCCCTCAGTCCAGTGCCACTCCACAGGCTGGCCCCAGAGCTGGCGTTGTGAAGCCCAGCCACACAGAGGAACAGCCCCCACCAGGGGGGCAGCTCCCAAGGAAACGTCTCTGGGGAAAATCATTGCTGCTCTGACAAACCGTCTCCCAGGATGAAGACCAGCAAACTAGAGCAGACAACAACAGAGTCATTAATAAGGCCAAGCCTGGCTTCTTCCTGGACCCCTCCACCACTGTGATCAGTGATTTCACCAAGCAAGCACAGAAGAGGCCTCTTCAGCATAGTTTTGTCTTTGCTGCTTAAAATTCAATAGCTCCACTTTCCAAGCAGGCAGGAAAGAAAGTTTTTGTACGTTAACAGCCCGCCCCCCCCCCCCACCCCCCCCGCCTTGTCCCCATTTGTACGGAGGAAGCTCTCTGGTTTGAACTTGGCAGAGGTGCCTCTGGCCTGCAGGGGAAGGACACCAAGAGTCTTGAAGGATCTGTCAGCTGCTTCCTAGCCCTGGTGGACGGGCACTGGGCCTGGGACAGACAGGTCCCATTTGAACGTCCCTCAGCTGGCGCTTGGAGAAACGCATTTAGTGCTCCAGCTCCTGGGTCCCACCAGATCTGCTCCTGAGCAGCTTCCAGCCTCCTCCAAGGAATCTGCACCCTTGCTGATTCTCCCTGTGGGCCTTCGTCCCAGGCTCAGCTGCAGTCATGTCACAGGCAGGGTCTGTCATGGGACTGGCCCCATACATCCACACAAAGAGAAAACATGCATGTGGTGAGCGAAGTCACAGCTTGCCTTCAGGCAGCATCTCAAGATGATGATGTAAAAACCATTTTTGGGGGGCCCTTTGGCCTGGAAACAATAGTGGAAGCACTCAGCTGACCTCTCATGGAGGAGTTGAATATTATTTGTGTAAAATTTTGCTTTAAAACCAAGACTGGCTGCCCTGTCTCATCTGAGAGCTATTCACTGTCATTTTAGGTCAGAGTTAGGGTTACTAAGAACATAAGTAACATTTTTTCTTGCAGACAGCTGAGGTTCCTCTTTTGCACAATGAGCCCCCAAAATGAGCAGGAGGGCATGTTAAGTGCCCTGCAAAGCTTTATTCGTCTTAAAGTAGTTTTGCAATTGAGAATCCACAGCTGTAACTTAGCACACGTACCCGGAAAATAAGAAGTCCTTGGACCTTGCTCAGGTAAGCCTGCCTCATGCCTGTGGCTTCCCTTTCAGCTGCCAATCCCCAACAATGCGGTTGGGTTGGCCAAGCTGTCGAGACCCAGCTTCTGTCCCAGAGAGCTCTGGTCACCTCCTTGGGACGGTCACCTCTCCCAGTTTGATGCGCTGCAGTCTGCCTGAGGCAGCTCCCGCTGCGCTGGGTCATTGATGAAGTGGGCACAGACGAGCAGCAAGAAGGGCTGGGGGCTGAAGCACTGTGGCCAGAGGAAAACAGGCCATTCACACAGCTCAGGTACCATTCTGGAGAGACAGCAGTGACAAGAGCAGCAAAGAAAAGGCAGAGCAAGGGAAGCATTTGCTATCTCTGACCCCCAAGCACCCTCCTGGCAGTACCGCTTCAAAGCGAGGAATGAAACACAGGAACAAGCAATCTGGTCTGGTCATAGACTTTGCACTCAGCGAGGGATGTGCCTGCCTTGCATAGATATGAGGGACCTTCTGCTTTCAAATCCTTTCTGACGGCCACCCCCTTCCCTCCCCATGGTCTGCAGCCCCTCCATCCAGCTCCCGCACTACAGCAATTCATCACATGAGCCTTATCTAAGTCACATGTAATCTCAGACCTTTGTCTCTCAGGACAGGGTTTAGAGAACTCCTCAAAGTTAACGAAGCAGGTCCATCCCCTCATTAACTCATGGGGTCTGTCTCCTTTGATTAGGTTGTGCTGACTCTGCTCACAGATCACACTTGCTGCTCTAGATGCAGGGACACTGGGGCATTTCCAGCTGGGACACAGACAAAAGGAGGAGACAGCAGAGCCTTGGTTACCACAGGAGCAATTCGGGACAAATAATTAGAGGCTTTCATGGCTAATTGGATCTGTACTGTCAATCCAGGACAGGAGATGCCTAAACACACACTGCCTGCCTGAGATTGCTAAGCAGGCCATAAATAAACTGCAGCACCGGTCCAAAACTCATTGGCCTTCAGCTTCCACCCTGCTTGTTCCTTCCCAGCCCTGCTACAGGCTACACGGCAGGGGCGTCCAGATCCCTTGCTTTTTTCCATGACCACAACCTTGCAGACGTGCCAGGACACTTGGAGTCCACCTTGGGTAACTCAGAGACCCTTCAGGTCTGCAGGACTCAGCATGTCATGGCTAGCTTGAACAAGAAGTTACTGTTTTCAAACTAAAGACAAGGGGTAAATGAACTAGTGGTTAGGAAGAACAGCAGATCAGTATTAGCAGGGGCCAGGAGGCCAAAGACAAGGTATTTTCAGAGTGTAGACTGAGTTAGAAGTTGAGTTGGAAATTGGTTCCTGAAGCACCAAGACTTCAACGTGCTCTTGAAGACTAGATGTGTAAACAAGAAAAAACACATCCATGTGACTTCCAGCCAGCACAAGCACATCCAGAGACTTGAGGCAAGCTGGACCCTTCCCTCTGAGGACCTTTAGCATCTTTAAGGAGGCAGGCTTAAAACTGTGCACTGGGCCCCCAAGCCTGCACGGCTGATTGCTATGCAAGGTCCCACGTGCTTCCCCCAGGAAACGGAGCAAAGGAAAATGGCTTGTACTGCCTGGGACCATGACCTGCAGATCTTCTATCTCTGCCACAGAAAAGCCAGGTGCAGGACGCATAGAAAGGCAAAGTCACAAGAAAGGACAGTCAAACACTCTGGGCCAGGCAAAAATAGATTAACCTACTTGAAAGTAGGACAACATCACTAAAGAGTAGGACATCTGGTCACTGCAGAAGGAGAAGCAAATAGAGAGGAGGCACTTTGTCCACGCACACGTCTAACCTGATGGGAGACAGCTAAAGCACAGACATGTAGTATGTTCAGACAAGCATCTGGGACAAGCAGTCCCCAGTCAAAGTAGAGCTGCTCTCAAAGAGAAGGTCTCCCTGAGATGACTGCTGGATTTGCTGCTGACTTGCCTACCAGAAGCAATCTCCTGCCCCCAGGAGCCTGTGGGTTATGCATGCCCAAACCTGATAGCTGATCCCTTCTACCTGATCTGCTAAATGATGAAGAAATGATCACCAAGATCCCTTTGCAGAAAGCTTTAAGAAACCCCTCCAGAAAAGGTCTCCCCACCGGGTGTGGTTTGTTTTCTTAAACTCAGACTTGCAAAAAGCAATCTGGGGAAGCCATGAACTTAGGTGTGAACCATAGTAGCCCCCTCAGCAGACCCTAGACTTTGGTGAGTGTTCCTGGTCTAACCTGACAGCTGAGCCCATCCTGAGAAAGGCAATCAAGACTGGCAAGTATCCCTCTATCAGCTTCCTTTTAACCTTAAAACCATGAGTCACCCACAGAGGCCCTTTAACTACCAGCATTCAGCTGCTCAGCCACTCAGTCTGGGCTGGGGGAGTTTGTACACTAGCCTAGGATGAAGCTGAGAGGTGGAGAAAGGTTCCTCTAGTCTTTGCTAGGGCTGTTACAGTGTCTGCTTGCTAGCACTTGTCTTCAGGAGACGAAAGGCATTTGGGCCAAAAGGAGTCATTACCTTTACGGATCAGGCAGGGCAGATTCAGGCAGCAGCAAAGCAGGAAGTGACCTGCCTGCCCTGTGCTGGAGCAGACGACATGGTCCTTCCCCAGTGACAGCAGTCCGGGATTGTGAGAGACCTGCTGGACTGGGAAAGCCCAGAGAGGAAACACCATCTGCACCCAAGGGCTGGGTGAGTCCAGTTTGTGGTGCCAGCAACGTCAATGCCTATGGCATCACAACAGTGAAATTCGGTTTTCCAACAGCATGGTGCAGGCTGAAGCCAGCTCTGAACTGCAGAAGCTGATTGTAGGTGCACAAGCTGTCTGTTCAAGACCACCCTATCACACACCACCTCTGCCAGCCCAGGCAACAACCCCAGAATCGCCACCTTCCTCACACTTAACCCAGAAACCATTTCTCCCCTTTTCCTACCGTACAGACGACAATTTTTGACAGGCAGAAAAAACTAGAAGTATTCATTTTGGGACAATGATTTTTTACTGCAGAGTGTCTTTCCTCCTACACAAAAGCATTTCTAACTAAGGAATAATCTGAAATCCACAAACAAGAACTTTGTTCCGAAGTTCTTTATTTTAATTTTAATTTTAAAAAATCTTTATTTTAATTTAAAAAAAAAAAGATATTTCAGAAAAGCAATTGAGTTTATCAAAGACTTTAATACCCTTGAACCTACCCTCAATCTCCCCCAAAGAATGTCAATAAAGAGACAAAAGCAGATGCATCTAATCAAAAAGCAAGGTTTCCTCCTATGAGCACTACCCAGAGGGACTGACAATGACCTTGAGGCTGAAGACACTTAATAGCACTACAAGACTTCTTCTCATAGCGGGAGTTTCCCATCCCACAGAAACAGCATTATTTGCTGGCAACTTTGCCAAGAGGCTACTAACTTTGCTTGTCAAGAAAGGCCTGAAGCCGCCTCAGTGCAATTCTTGTCCATCAGACCAAGCTGACCTGCAAGTAAGTTGGCTTGAATGGGGTTGCCCATCTCACACCTTTTTAATTCAGCTTTCAGCCTTGCCTCTATGTGGGGAAATTAAAGCAAACCTGGTGCTTCTCACCCATGTCTGAGCAAAAGAATGCTGCTTGGAGCCTGGCAGGAATGCTGCTTCTCTCGCTCATGCCTTATATACCACTGGGTGGTGGTGGAAAGGATGTTTCTTCCACCCAGTTGAGCTTGCTCCGTTTCACAGAAGAAAGCTGGAGAGGCACTGCAGAAGGAAGCAGCTGTCCAGGAACTTGAAAGCACAAAAATCCTTGCAGCAAACCCTCTACCAGGACTACAAAACCCGTACATCAAATCTTTCCCTGAACAGTCTGACAAGCATTGCGGCCCTTTGAGACAGCGTGACACCACTTGAGCAGAAGCTTAATCCCCCAACACTCCTTCCTGGAGGCTCTCAGAGAAGGACAGCTTCCTTCTAAGTCAGTGCATCACTTCACTCAACATCATGTGTAAGAGGATGGTGTTCCCTGGGGGTGGTCACACCAGCTTGGGGCACTGCTTGGCTTACAGAGAGGCATGCATGCAAAGCCCTAAAAATCCTATGGAAAGAAGGATGAGGACTTTTTTAGGAGCTGGAGCATCTAAAGTGGTAATTCTATGTACTTGTACTAAGAATTGCATTCAGGTATTTAATCGGACTAGATATAGAGAGCGTGCCATCTGAATTAAGGTCTATAATTACAAATCACGAATTCTAAATTAAGTTCTTAACACAGTGTGCATCTTGCCAACTATTCGAACTTGTATGACCTGATTATGCCTGTTTTTAATACAGGGCTGCGGGATAAAAGGTGGGACAAATCAGGATCTTGTGATAATTACTACAACACAACGCATCATTTGGCGATTCCAGCTGCTGGCTAGGATGAAGCGAACAGGCCACCCTCATTTAATCCGGAAAAGGAGCATATATTCCATATAAATAACCCATCCCGCAGCCCTGAGACACCGCATCCTTCCTGCACAGACCCAGGAGCATCCCCACTCCTCCACCACGGGAGCCCCGGTGGAAGGTGGGCACCCTTCCCTCCGCCCTCCTCCTCCGTGCCGCCGTGCCTGTTACCCACTCCCGGAGATGCCTACCCTCGACCCCGCACCCCCCACCCCCGTACCTCCACGCCCTGTCCGCTTCCTCGCCCCCGCCGAGCTGGGTCCCGGCCATGGGAAAGCCGCTCCGGCTGCTCCGGTGCATTCCCCGGGAGACCCGGGGACCGGCCTCGGTACCGGGCGCAGTGTGGGCTCCGGCCGCCAGGGGGCAGCAAAGGGCGCGTCCTCGCTCTTTGCCGTCCCCTGGCGGCCAGAGCCCGCACTGTGCCCGGTTCTGCAGCGACGGTGCGGGGGACCGTGAGTGGGAGTAGGACCCTGCGTGGAGACACACACACCCCCCGCAAAGGGACCTGTCTCCGCAGGTGTTTTTTCAGCAGGGTGGGGGGTTTTGGGAAGGACCCACCGGTTTCCAAACAACCCACCCTGATAGCGTCAGGACCATCCCCTTCCATGCTACCGGAGGGACGCCTCTCCAAAGCCGGGTCCCGCAGCCTGCTCATTCCCACCGCAGCTCTCTTGGGGCAGGAGAAGCACCTGCTCAGGACCTTGGCGGGTGGGGGGGGGGTGTGGTGGAGGAGCGGTGGCAGAAGACAGTGAGATTTTTGCAGGTCCCTGGTGAGGGCAGGGTTCGGGGCTGCGGGGCCCCACCTTGGTGCTCAAGCTCCTGTGTCCATCACCCATTTCCCAGGGACAGGGGAGAGAGGAGGTGGTGTGTGGGAGGGAATACAGCCCCCTCCCCTCCAGGCAGCAGCTGCCCTCTGTCCTGTGCATGAAGCCTCCATGGACTGATGGACCAGACAGACATGTGCTCAGCATCTACCCTCTGGGCTGGAGTGTTGCTAAGAAACAGGATCCCCCGGGAGGCTGCGGTGCCAGCCACTGAGCCGGGCATGTCGGTAGGAAGGGATGCAGCCACTGGGGAACCTCTGAATAAGGGAAGGCCAATGTCGGAGATCACACAAAAGACTGCAGCAAGGCACCATGAGGAACACCCCCACACTTCACAGGGAAACCTCTGAGGTGGGGGGAAAAGGGGTCAGGACTAGGAGGAAAAGCTCAGCATCAGCAGGATGAGGTTAATCTGGAGAGAGGTCTCTGGAGGGTTTCAGGTCAGTAAGATCACACTGAAGAGAGACATTTCCGTTAGCAGCCCATTCCCGCCTCCTGGGGCCGCAGGGCAGGGGGGTTGTATGTCTCACTTGGCTGGTCGGGGGGAGCAGCTGGCATGCACAAACTGCAGGGTGGAGGCTGAGGGGGGGTCAGGGGGCGGTGAGGACAGGGATGTGTGCGCTGGGAGCTGCACGCTGCAGAGGCCGAGCTGCTGCTTGGGTGGCTGCCCAACTGGGTTGAGAAAAAGTCACTCGGCCTCTTCTGTCTCCCCTCTTTTGATGTGGGCAAGGAATTCACAGGGGATCAGAAACCTAGTGCAGGGGATAGTGAGAAAGATGGGCAGAGGTGATGCAGAACCCACCTTCCAGGACTTTTCCAAGTGCAAATTAGCTGGTCATCTGTCCTAGAGGCTGGACTGGGGCAATGAGGTGTCCCTGTCAGACACATGCTCTGACATTTTACAGGCCGAGTACCTGCCCCTCGGTACCACAGCAGGCATTTTCTCACTTATCTGTGAGCCCTTTTCATGCTTTTCATGGTAACTCACACAAGCTAAAAACTTCCTTTGTGTTTTAGGTGATCAACATTTCTCCTATGTGATTCAAAATGAAAAAAAAAATAAATAATATTTTGTGAAGTTGGAAGCACCAAGGTCACCTCAGGAGAGAATGGAATGAAGCACAGAACATGGTAGACAGGTGGTCCTGTCCCCACATCCCTTGACATTGCCTTGCTGAGCCTCCTGTGCAATTGCAGGCACTGAGTTTAATGTCCTGGGGTGCAGTGACAGAGCTTGTTAAGGGATGGCTGCTCTGAGCAAAGCGGTTAATTGGGCTTTCCCAGGCCTTGCAAGACACAGTGGGTGCCCTGAGCAGTCCTTGATGGTGCTGCAGGCTGAGCGTTGGTGGGTGCCACAGCCTTTTTTGGGCACTAGCTCTGAGCTACTTGTGTCACTGTCTCATGCATCATGAAGTGGGGCAGCATGGCAGTGGCACAGCCCATCTGCCACCAAGCCAAGCTGACCCCCATGCTCTGCAGGCTCTGACCCCCTGCTCTTTGTAGGAGCTTGGTGAAAGGGACACTCTCTGGCATCTTTACTACCCTCACTCTGACGCAGGTGCACATTGGATTATCCTCAAAGCAGATGATCAAACCACCAAACCACCAATTCATTGAACCTTGATCCCAAATTTTGATATTTTTGATGTGATCACTAGTGGTAATTTAAAACTACAGACTCCTTTAAAATCAAACTGCTCCAGAGTGGTGTCGAGATAAACAAAAAAGCCTTACTCTAGTTGTAATTCTTCGCAGGTGATAGCTCCTTCCCTTCCTCATTACCCTTTTTCTTTTGTGCCCACCACTCACATGGGCCATGTCTTCCTTTCTCTGGCTGCCCCTCTTCCCCACCCTATCACCCTGGGAAATATTGATCAATTTGCAGGACAAAGCTTCTGGAAACACAGGACGCCTTGTTTGCAGAAGTCAATTATCTTGAACTGAGGCCCAGTCAGGTTAACAATTAGGTTTGAAAGTTTCTTCCAACTGGAGACATCTTCTGAAAGACAAAAGGCTGCTCCTGGCAAAATGAAGGCTGCTAGATCAGTGTAGGAGAAATGCTTATTTTCCCTAGTTTGGTGGGAAACTGTGAAAAGCAGCTCTCCAGCTCAGTGCCTTCAGGAACTTCTTGCCACCTAGACTGCATGAGAGATGGCTTTTCAGGGGTGAAAACTCAGATAATGTGACTTGACTTTCACAGGGTGCAAACCCAGGCACCCCAGGGGATGCAATAAGGCCAGAAGGTGCTGTTTGGAGGCAATTCTTCCCTTTCAAGCTCTACTATGGATTCACGGCACAAGTGTGAGAGGGTCCCTGCCTGACCCTGAGGTGAACAGACTTGTCCCACGCACTGGGCACATTACTGGTCCCTGGCTCCTGTGCCACACTGCTCACTCCTTACTCAAGTTTCCAGTGTTGCCTTCTCCACAATTCCCATATCCTCTTTTCTGGTGCTTGGGACCCCAGGGGGGAGAGCTAAAGGCACACGTCAGTGAGAAACGCATAGCCCTACTGAAAGGCACTGAGCAGAGGTAGCACCTCCACAGCCCTGCATGCTGTGTTACCTGCTAGGAGAGCAGTCTCTGGCACATGCAGATGTGGATGGTCCAGCTCTCTCTGGAGAAGTACCACTGAACATGCCAAATCTGAGGTACTGTCCTGTTTGGACAGGTGAGATGCTCCAGCCCCCAAACTGTGCTGCACAAGGAATGTACCCAGCTGTCCCCATTGCCCCCAGCCTGATTTTAAGAAGCTGGGCATCCCAGTTCCATGCGTTTGGAAAAGGGTGATTCAAATCTCCCCAGAAAGTGGAGAGATTCCCTCTTCCCAGAAACATGCACTGAGCTGCACTTTGAGGACTCTCAGTTGCTGCCAGAGACAGCCCTGTTCTTGGGTTCCCTCCCTCTCTGCGTGACTCTAAGTATATGGCAAGTGGGGCCATTTGCCAATGTTTGTGTCTCGACAAACAGTCTGTCAGCATTTTAGTGTATGGCTTCATCTGGGATCAGCTCCGCGTTCTCTCCCCATTAAATGGCAGAGCTGTGTGCAAACACCCCGGCATCAAACCATCTGGGGCACGCTCAGGGCCAACTGCTGATCTCCCAGCAGCATGTGTCAGGCACCCTCCTGCACCATGGCGAAGGGCGACTGCGGGATTGGTATTCTCGTGCCACTGCCTGCAGAGGTAGCCAACACCCATCCTGCCCATGGGGGTCTCCTCTGCCACCAGTCACCTCTCCAACTAGGACAGCCTACCTGGATCCCCTTTGCTCCACCCTGGCTCACGGAGGACCTGGCACGAGCGAGCTGCAGCAGATAGCAGTCCTGAATAAAACAATACTATTGAATATTAGCAGAGGCCAGTGGAAACACTGATAACATCAAGCTGATAACACTTGCTGGTGACGCACCAGCCCCCCAACTCCCACTAATGTGATAGCAAGTTGTCCTGGCCTTCATTTCACAGAACCACTGAGCATTCACCTCCCTCCCTGGTTCACTGGGGAGCTGTGGCCTCGAGGCTGGAAACAGTGCATACCTAAGGTTGCACCCTGACAGGCTTGCTTACCCAGATGCTGTTTGAGCTCAGTGATAAGACATCTTGGATATACAGGCTAGATTCTGTCCAGATTCAAAGGCTTTGTAGTTGATTTCTGCTGCAGAGAGTAGAGATTCAGGTACCTTTAATTTCAGCCTGACCTCTGTTATGTCAGACCCCCAGCCTCAATAGTTTGCCTGGGAACAGAATCTGGCTTTTTGTCCAGGGTCCCATTCTGCCTTGATAAAGTTGTTACAGGAAAAGAGCAAACTGTAGAAGTAGATTTGCAGGACATGATGTATCCCATATGTCATCAAGTGGAGGAGACACCAGCCTCTTGCAGCAGTAAAGGGTCTTCTGAGTTAGGCCAGTGGAGCCAAAGATAGCGCATCCATTTACAGTAGAGCTGAGTTTGTCCCATCAGCTGTTAGCATATTCCTCTGCCTTTCCTAGTGCACTAGTTCCTCACTGCTGATCTGTGATGACTTTAAATGGTACCAAGATGGTCAAGTCTGAGAAGATTTCCACATCCCTGGTGGACACTGGGAAGACCAATCTCTGTACAGCACCTAGCATAGCAAAGGCTTTGTCCCTGTTACTTATCTCAAAATGAGGATACTAGATAAGGCCAATAGTGGAGCTGGTGATTTATTTTACATTTCTGAACCTCCTCTTGCTTGGAGGAGACTGGCAGTGGTTCACCATGGAGTGGGGCAATTCAAAGCTGAGCATTTGATGCTCAAAATGTCACTGGTGGTACTCAGTGGATAAGTCACCCTTTGTAAGACAGATCTGAAAGCTTCTTTCTGCTACAGCCTCTCCTTTCCTGGAGTTCAGGGGAGTCAGTGATCAGCCCTGGGCACTAGCTCCACACAGAAGGCAGCACTGCTGGCAGACCAGCCAAGCTCACCAGTCCCACTGCATCTGGCCTGCAAAGTCTTCCAAGATGTATTCAATACAGCTTGGAGAAGCTGCTGCTTCCACATAAAGCTGGAGATGGAGCAAGTGACCTTAAGAGGAGTAGGTGAGTAGAAATTGATGGCCACAGACGGCAGTGGTTCATATCTCCATTGTGGTTTATACTGCGAATTTGTAGGTAATGCTGCTTGAAAGCTGGTGTGACCAAGACCAGATCTGCACTGAGTCTCAGTGGCTGGGCTGAGCTGCAGATGTGCTGATCACACAGGCACCACTGAGAGCAAGGAACCCACCTCCTTGCTGGGCAGACCCCAGGCTCGTGGTTGTTACTGTGGGGCATGATCTCAATCTAGAGGCAGACCTAGGTTTCATTCGTGTTTGCTGGTTCATATGTGTTCATATACAACCTCTATTTCTTTCCAAAATGACACACTGATGTTTTCTGAGGATACAGGGACAGAGAGTCAGCAGTGCTACAAAGAGAGGCCATCAACAACTGCAAACGACAGACACGTAAATGATCAGAGTTACGTCCATTATTTCACGTATCTGCCACTGAGGGAAATGCACGTTGCACCTATGATTGTGCGCCTATAATTAAACTACAGCAAAAAATATTATCAAAACAGGAGTAAACACTGATCCAGAGCAAACACAGAGCACCCATGGCTGGCACCTCATCACACAAGCCTGATCTGTTTGACACATGACAGCCCCAAGCCAGTTGCTTAACTGGGAATTCAGTGCCTGGCTCCACACTGGTTATTGTGCCAGTGTGCCAAATAGCAGCTGTGGTTTGCCTCTGTATCTGCTGCTCTTCAGAAAGCCGCAAGCATCCCTAAAAATCTAGTTATTGGGGCTTGCCAGGATGGTCCCCAGCATATGCTGGGTCCCAGGAGGGGAAGGCAGTGCCACAAAGGACAGGTGGAGTCCAGGTCTGATATTGGGATGCATGGGAGAGGAGCTGCCTGTCTACCTGTCCCCCAGCATGGGCTGGCTGGGACACATTGCAGGTGACACCCAGGTCCCCTCCCTGTGGCAGTGCTCTGCTCACTGGGCTGGGACAGTGCTGCACTAGGTCTCAGCAGCTTCCGTGGAAGCTGAATGTTCACACTTGAGCATTTGTCAGCACAACAGTCTGATCACAGCTGTGCTCCAGAGGTGATTGAGCGCAAGGTGCGGTGTGTTCGCAGGGGGATGCATGCAGCCAGGGCATTTTCTAGCCCCTGCACAGGGAAAGGAGGGGCGGGAATGGGGTCAGGGGGGAGGGAGAGGAGCTGTGTGAGGATAAATCAGTTTGGGATTAGAAAGTGGCACTGGCAACCTGCCATATGACAGCCAGGCTTGCACAGCCAGAACCCCAGCTGTCAGCCTGGTGGCAGCAATTAAATGAGGTATCGATTGAGGAATTGTTGTCTGCAGGGTTTAAAGATAAGATCGATGTAGACCAAAAGGTTTAGGCTCCGTTTACTAATTAGTCAAGCGCGCTTGGGAGAGAAATCTTTGAAGACACAGAGAGCTGGTCTGTGTATGGGCAGTGCCGTCGTGGTGCTGGGTTTATCCTGGCAGCCATTCTTCACCGCTCCTGACTCTCTAATGCCAAAGGGTGGACAGGCAGCGGGGTGCCTGTGTGAGGGATTTAAATTGTCAAGGAGGCAATCAGCTGCAGGGAATTGTGGAGGGCATCAGTGTGGACTATTCTGCCTGCGCAAGGGCGATGAGCCACCGCTTTTCTCCCCAGGCAGGCAAGTGGGAAAGAAGGGCTGTACACGTGTCTGTGCGTGGGGAGGGGGTAAACCAGGAGGAGAGCTTCTCCCTTTGCATTGCAAATTGAGGAGTGAATGAATTGATGAAATGAATTGATCCATTTCTTGGGCGCTGGCATTAGATACAGCCTGAAGACATTTCTCTTCACACTGCTCCTTGTGCAGCAAGCCCAGAGACACAAAGGAAACAAATGTGGCACAGACTTTGTGGCTGACGTGCTTATTCTGCCCATGCTACATGGAGCTAAATCAGGAGAGAGCAAGGCAATGGCTTTATGCCCTCTCTGCTTTGTTCCCTGACTTCCAGACAATGTTCAAGGCATGGTCAAATGGGCACAAGCAGGCGATGGCCTTGCCTGGAGGTGGTTTGGGTGGCCTTTGAGACTGTCTCTTTGCTTGCTCTGGTGGGAGTGGGAGCAGTCTGTGGCTTCAAAATGGAGTTGCTTTTAAACCAGCCGGGAAGCTGGGCTAAGGTTGTGTCTCCCAGGGGACATCTCAGTGTCCCAGGGGACATCTCAGCCCTGCATTAGGAAGAGGTGTCGAGGTGGCTCTCCCTTCCCAGGGCAGTCAGAGAATTCCTCTTTTCATCTCAGCTCACCAGGAAAATTCAAACCCAGCAAACAGAGAAGGGTCAGGAGCTGTTGCAATGGGTCCTGTGACCCACAGCCAGCCTTGGAGCAGTGCTTCATGGCCACCGCAGCTGTGGGTCATGCATCACCTCAGACCCACTCCCCACCACGTGATGGGACATGCCGGGGTGCTGTCAGCCGCATGACTGAACACAAGCCCCGGGGAAAAACACCCGCCAGTTTGCATTCGCTGCACCAGTCAGTCCTCCCAGTGCTTCCCAAGACAAGATGGAGGGGAGTGGAGGCAGACACCAAGGCCACCAAAGGAGGTGCAGCACATCCTGCTGGAAACCTTGTCCTTCAGCTGGGAGTGCCCTCCCTTTGTGTGGAGCTCGGTGACTGCTATTAGCAGCTGCAACCTGACCCAGCCTGCTATAAAACACAGCGGGATGGGAGACAGCAGCATCTGAGCAGGCTGAGAAACTGTAGTCACCAGGAGACTGAACGTGCCTCCGGAGGTGGCGGAGATGAAAGGAAGCGATGGAAGAGAAAACAGAGATCAAGGACACTGTGACGCCATGTGGCTGTTCCAGGGTGCCTCATGCTTTCGCAGCAGGGCTAGGCAGATTTACAGCTTTGTCTTGAGGGTCTGGAACCAGCCTCCAATTACTTCACATTTAGGAGGCAGTTTCCTTTGCCTTTCCTCTTGCTCTGGCTTGTAAAGCTCCATGCCCCTTGCTGGACCAGACCCATGTCCTTGTTCTCTGCGTACAGCACCAGTGCCTGGGACAGATACTGCATTTTTGCCTGTGCAGGAGAGAACTGACCAGGGTCTAAGGGATCATTGTTTTCCTCCTGCTGTTGTACAGCTCCATGGCCACTGCAGTATCCAGAAACTGTGAATTTAACAGTCCTTCTCTATGGGAGACACAAACCACTCAACTGGCCCAGGACTGCCAAAGCCATAATGTTCTTCCCATGTGGATTGATTTCACTTTCCTTATTCTCCCCTAACAGACGGACTGACCTCCCTGCCCATGACCTCTGGTCTGTGCTAAGAGGGAAAAGGAGACCCTGTGGTTTCTGTGGGTTCCACAGCGAGTAAGCTTCCTCTAGACTCTCTGCTCCAAAAGCCATTCCAGCCCATGACACCTCCTACATATGGCTGTGATGGATGAGCAATGCAGGAGACAGCTCCCTGTCTGTCTCTCCAGACCAGTGTGGTTCAGACAGCACATCCAGGATCCTGACTTCTGATGTGGCTCTGCATGTTGGGTGGGAGATCAGAGCACTGTTTCCCAAATGTTTCCTGGAGAGGTTGCAAGAACCACCCAAGCCTGATCCACTTGTCTCTCGGGTCACTTACCTTCCAGCATCTGTCTCTGCCAAGAGTGAGGTTGGGGGGTGGCTGATGATGGCTACCCCAGTGCCACCTTAACCCCATAAGCAGTTCTGGAGGACCCATAGCTATCTTCCAGGCCTACTGACCATGTTAAGGCACTTGAAAAGTCCCCCCAAGAGAGAAGGAGATCAAATTCTTCTGCAGAGGGATACAAAAGCCTCTAGAAATCAAAGTGGGTCTCCTAGCAAACAAATTGGGTCCTCTCCATACCTGATTACCCCAACTGGTCTGTTGGTTCAGAGGTGCCCAGACAGTGCACGATGTAACATTTAGATTTCCACTTGGCGTCAGGCTGATATCTTCTCTCATCAGTGCCGTGCTGTGGTTTAATGCCCAGCCAGGAAGAGAAGTCAGAGTTCCCAACACATTCCTGGGGGGTTGGATGTTGCTCACAGGCTGGAAAGCCTGATCTAGACAGATCTCCAGGAGCCACATTTATTTCTTATTTGGTCTACCATGGATGTATAAATTCGGTGTGTACAAGCAAGGTTGTAAGTGTTTGCCTGCAGACAGGAAGATTTGACTTTTCCAAGGTGAGAAGAAGGGGAAAGTTGGGGCGGGGGGGGCAGTATTTCTCTGCCACCTTTTTGTCCTGGGAACCTAGTAGGGATGAGGCACAAGAGGGGTACAGGTTGTGCCAGGCTGCCAGAGTGTACAGAAGGCACCCCTGCTTCCACAGGTCACCATGACACAGGGGCTGTTCCCACCTCTCCTCCATTTTCCTAGTGGTGTGAGGCTGCAGAGAGAACAAAGAGCAGGAAATCTGGGAAATCTGGTCACAGGTCCCCCCTGTGTTGCTGTGAGGCAGTTGGGAGCTGGCAGAGAGAAACCCCAGGAGCAGGAACAAGACAGGACTGAACCACAGCCCATGGCAAGAGCATCAGCAGAAGCACAATATTTTCCTAGGCCTCCTCACATGGTCATTCCTCTTTATTTAGCAGAGACATGCAAGTCCACAGACAGGTAAAATACCCCTGGCAGCACACAGGAGGTCTCTTGTCTATCCACAGGGAAACCTCCGTCTTTTAGGCTCAAGGGGGATTTTATCATTATATATAAATACCTGAAGGGAGGGTGCAAAGAGGAGAAGCCAGGCCCAGTGACAGGACCAGAAGCAATGGATGGAAACTAAGACACAGGAGGTTACCTGTGAACACTCTGTAAGGGTGACCAAGCAATGTCACAGGTTGTCCAGGGAGACTGTGGAGTCTCTACCCTTGGAAATATTCAAGACCCATCTGGACATGGACCTGGGCAACTGGCTCTGGGTGGCCCTGCCTGAGCAGAGGAGCTAGACCACATGACCTCCAGAGTTCCCTGCCAATCTTAAGCAGTCTGTGATGCTGTGATCTTCCTGGAGGCTGCATTTCCAGATCCTGGTTCTTCTTTCCAAGTCAAAGCCACAGCTTCTTCTAGCTCCCTCCTACTGACCTGCCCAACGTGGTGGCTGTCACTGATGCCAACTGATCTCCATCCATTTGTGCCTGTGTGAGGCCAGGCAGACACAGTTCACTCTTGCAGGCAGGGGACATTGTTTTCCTGCTTAGCTGCAGCCCTGTGAAAGCAGCAGGCTCTGTGTGTTGCCCAAGCCTTCAATGCAGGAAACTTCACCTGCTCACTCCATGCCAGGAGCTTCCAGACAGGACACGAGCTGGCCTCAACCCGTTCAGCACAGGTATCGACGTAGGCCTGGCAAAGGATGTATTAGAGAAGCACTCTGCATGGAAAGCAGAGCTGCCCCAGGGAGAGCATCCCATGCTGGGCTGCTCCTCCCACCCAGACTTCCCTTCCTCAGATCCATCCTTAGACTTTGGGCACAAATGCTTTCTACTTTTCTCCCCAAGCTCTGCACTGGGGCCCTACATCTTTGTGAGCAACCTGATCCATGGGTACAGGGACACAGCAGGTATTGTAAGACTGCAGAGTCAGCTCCCTGCTTGCTGTGTGTTAAATATGTTCTTGGTTATGGGCACACCTCATGTGGAGGAGAAGCTCAGCCGGAACAGGAGGACGTGTTTCTTTGCAAAGCAAGGGCAGCTGGAGCATGTGGCAAACTGAGGATACATGTGCAAAGTCTGAATGGGTCATTGCTAACTCCAGCTCTGCCCCTACAGATTTTGAGGACAGGAGGGACCTAAGCTGATGTGTGGCTTAGCATGAGGATAGGTTTCTCTTTTGTGCCATGTACAGGTTCATGCACTGTAGAGCGTCTGACCTTTCAGTAGGAACCACCTGTCCCTCTTGTCCATGGCAGAAGTCTCTCAGAAAAAGTCCCTCTGTGGTGCCCCAGACTCTCAGGGCCTGCTGCTGGTTGTCCCAGAGGAACACATAGCTTTGAGCCATTCCCCATGGCTTGGGAAACAGCACGGCACTGCAAATCACCTCTTATAAGCTGTGATGCCTCCCTGCCCTGGAGATAAGTACCACAATCTAAACTTGTGGTGTTTCCCTGGTCAATACTAGACAGCCCATAGGGCACTAAAACACAACACAAAGGTACCAGTCACATAGTAGTCTTATACCTGGTTTCCTCGGTGAAACAGTTAATCCTTGTCAGTCATATTAAGTCTTTTTTTCTATATCCTTGGTTCTCACCACCACTGGTCTCTCATGGCATGGAGTCCCATGGATTAGACCTTCAGGAAGCTGCTTGCTCCACCCCAGCTCAATGTTAATGTGGTTACTTTCAGAGTTGCTCAGTGTCATTTCACCCTTCCCATCTGAGGGAAGATCACAAGCTGAGCTGTGCAGAGTCTGGCAGGTCTGAATGCTGCTGGTGGGGCAGGACCCAAAGACAGCTTCAACTGGACTCCCATTGGGGCATCTACTGGTCCCCACAGGGCTCCAGGTGCAGTCATGGGGTCCCAAGGGAGGCCTCTGCTACCCCCAGGGCCACTGAAACTGGAGAAGAGCTTTCCCATGGGCTGGGTGTGTTTTGTCTGCACTGCACAGGAGCCAAAGCTCAGATCAGGGGAAGATGGGGGCTGGAGCAGGTCACGGTTGATGCAACTGCCTGGACCCACAGCACAGGCTGAGCTCAATCTCCTTCTGCTCAGACAAGCACCTTATTTGCACCATCTGGATGGGAATCCTGGGGATTCCTTGCTCTCCTGGCAAGAGTATAGAAGAGTGATATTAGTCCAATGGTGCCATGTCCCCTTCTCAGAGGTGACCCCACTGGGCACTGACTGTCTAGCTGCAGGGAGTGGGGAGCACTGCCAAGTGTCATTTCCCAGGCCATCTCTGCTCTGCACCACTTTCCAGGGACCAGGGATGGAGTGAGACAGGCTGTACCACTGTGTAAATGCTAAACTAGGCCAGCATATGGTGCTGTAGGTCCATGGTATAGCTTGCAAGATATACTGACCCAGGCTACGGGAGTTACTAGAACTCAGCCCAGTAACACTGGGGAAGGCTGTGAGGGCTGGCTCCGATTTGCTTGTTTTTGTGGGAGGGCAGATGTTTAAATCCTAAAAAGTTCTGCCCCCAAACCCTACTAAGCAGAGGATGAAATGTGTTTCTGTGATAATGCTGCTGTGCTTGGGAGCCCATCCTGGCTACCTGAGGCTGGACTGTGCATCTCCAGACTTCATCTCTCGTGGGGTGCTGGTGGTGAGAAGCCAGTGCACCTAGTTTGTGTCTGCCTGCCCAGGCAGCAGGAGATGATGTGGGCACAGGACAGTGGGAGAGGAGATGGATGCAGTGAGAAATCTCACTTCCCATGAGGTGCTGCGCAGCACCCATGAGGTGCAGACAGCATTTCCTGGCTGTTTCTAGTTTTAGAGGCTTTTTCCCCAAGGAGAAAAAAGAGTCCCATTTTCCCAGGGACAGCATGCAGTGTCTGCTTCATTCCACGAATCTACTGAAAAAAGAGTTCTGCTGAGCAGTTTTCAGCCAGTCACACCCAGAGGACCACTGTACTGTGCTGTCATGGGGGAAACCTGCTACCTGCCGTCACTTCAGCTACAGCGATGGACAAATTCTCATACTACTGCTGTTTATACCCTACCCCACAAATAGAGATCTTGACAAAGACTCATCTGACCCTGTCGACACCTCCTCTGTTTTTAACGGGTGCCCAAGTACACAGCATCATCGCTTCTGGAGCATTGGAAAAGCTTGTGTGCCCCAGGGATCATGATGGCTCCGAGGTGGCTGAGCGAAGGGACCAGCTGCTGGAGGCAGTAATGAGACCCAGCTCCACAGCCCCGCAGCTCAATGGCCAGCATGAAAGGAGATGCTGAAAAGTGGAGCCCTTGCCCATGCTGGGTCCTCAGGGTACAGCGAGGCATCACACTCACTCCGGCACCACCAGAGAGCTTCCCAGGGCAGGGGGCTGATAGAGCCACCTCTCATATTAAGCTCATGCTGGATGAAGACCTCACCCCAAAAGCGGGTCTCACCCCAGGCAGGGGTGAGACCTCACCAGCCCTGGGCCAATGCAATGCATCAACAGCGCAAGCTCAACAAAACCACCCCTCCTTCCTTCCTTTCCTCCCTCCCATGGTCCACTGGTTTCCCAGCTCACAGCCCTTCCTCCCAGCATGGAGGGGCACTGATGTGAGATTAACCCCCTGCTCTCTGCAGCTTTGCCCTTATTACAGTCCTCCAAGCAGGAAGAGAGCAGGGGATGGGTCTCACATGAGGGTCTCACATGAGGGTCAGTCTCTTCTAGTAGGCAGCATTGGGGTGACACCTCAGGCTGCAGGGACAGTTCTAGAGCCCCTCTGCACTCTGCTGACTCCTGTCCAACAGCTCTCTTCTTGATGCTCTGGTCCCAGGACTGCTCCTAGGGCTCAGGGACCACTGTCCTCCCCATGGCTGGAAGCAGTGGCTCCTCTCCAGGACAGGCTGCTCCCTGCACCCTGGGTGGAGGGTGCACCGGAGCCGTCCAAAGCGCTGGCAGCTCTGCTCCATGGGGTGCTCGGCATGGAGTGCTTTAAAGCTGTGGATGGAGCTTCCAACATTTCCCCATCGACAGTGCAAGCGCCACGCTTAATGTCGTCCTTTGTGTTTCTCAGGCAGGAAGAGCTGTGTGTACAAATAATTAAAAGGAAGAATCGGAGTGATTAGGGCAGATGATTATTGTCAAATTATGATTTATCTCAGAGGGAAATTAGTATCTCCCCTCCCTCAAAGGTCTCAGCCTAGCACAGTGAATGGGCACTGGTTTTTTGATTAATAGATGCCTTTAGAAGGTCACCTACATCCATTGCAGATTAACTCAGTGGGAAAAGTTCTTTCAGTAATTCAAGCTGTTGTTCTCACAAGCTGTCAGCTAGCTGCAAATCGGGAAGGTCCATCCGTTACAGGGCTGCTGGGTTGGAGGGGATCTTTCTTTCCTCCGGACACATAGGCGTGATATATGATGCACAGAGACATGGATGACCGAGAAAACGAGCTGTGGAAAGAAAACAAAAACAGCAGTAAAGGGAAGCAAGGAAGCTGAGCAGGCAGAGAGCTGGCTCAGGCAGCGTGGGGCCTGGGACTGGAGGGGCAGAGCTCAGCTCAAGGCTGATGCGGGAGCAGTGGTCCTAGAGCTCAGTATGGTGGAGGAAGGGTTTAGATTCCTTCCTCCTGCAACCATCATGGGCTCCTCCTGCTGTGGAGACAGTAACTAATCTTGTGTTTGTTTCATCCATGCCTGTATTTGGACATGTCTGTGTAGGTACTGGGCAGGCTGAAGCCAGCATTCCACATGATCTGGCAATCTCCCGTGCATTTCTGACAAAGAAAGATCCCTCAGAGTCATGGCTTGACTCTTCCACTGTGGACACTTCCCAGTTGGCTGGTGAGGAGGAATGCCTCATTAGGGTATAACTGCCAATCAGGCATCTTCTTGGGGAAGGCAGGAGGTGTGGCAAACAAGACCAGCAGAGCTGGGCTGAGGAGAGGCCGGGATTTGCACCACTGTGAAGAGAACAATACAACAGCATCAGTCCACAAACTTACAAGCAGTGTCAGAAATGGTTATGGCAGTAAAAGCTACTCTTCATATTGACTTTCTTTAGATGCTCTATTTCTTTGAGCTCCATAACCACTGTGCCTAAGAAATGCTACAGATGGGACTCCTCTCCTCATGTGTCCATCCCCGCATGGAAACATGCAGGTGAATCTCACTGAGATGATGTCATACATGTTGACTTTTTGCCATTAGGTTCTGAACACAGACCAAGGCCCACCATGTCTAATTGGGCTGGGAATGATGTGATGATGGCATACATCCTGCCACAATGCTGGGTGCACACTTACCCATTTTTAACTTGCATGCATTAAAGTGACAGGAGAGCCCAGGTATCCTGCATGATAAGGTGGACAACAAAGAGATGAAGAAGACTCTACTCCCTGGTAAATAGCTATGATGATTGTGTTTAGCTTTCTTTTCGCAAATAAATGATATTTCAGCACAGTCATAAAAAATTCACACTAACAAATGTTTCTTTTGCATCCATCTACCCTTCATCATAAATCCATGCACAAGGCATTAATAATATTTTCAGCAACAGACTGATTGACTAGAACATAGCTTGGTGGTCTCTAAACACTAAGGGGTTCCCAACTGATTTATCGCTTTATATGTACCATATTCCTTGTTATATGCGTGCCCCTCCTTTACCCAAGCTTTCTCCATCAGATCTATCATGATGGTGTAATTGGCTACTTTAGATTTGGACATCTTGTTGCAGGTCTATAACAGAGGGTTTTCTGGCACTGTATAGTGTCAGCATATTTTTGATAAATGAGTTCTAAGGCCAGAAGTAAGAGTTAATCAGTGTGATTGTGGAGTCCAGAGGCTCTTATCCAGTTCCCTCTGCACAATGTCCAGTAACATAAAGAGATCCAAGGTTTCCCTTCTTGATGGCTTCTGTTAGAGGCATCAAGAGTTTGCTGGTTTGGCTGATTTTAATGCAAGGCTTTGGATATTCTGGAGACTTGCAGGTATGTGAGATGCTTTGATATATTCATATTTTAGTTAGTTTGAGACTTGATGGGAAGAGCTTAAGCCTGTGGGTGAAACTCTTCAGAGGGCTTTAGGCTGGAGAAGAAATAAAACCATCTCCTGATGTGGTTTTTAAAGCTGTCTGGATCTAAATTTTGAGGGATTGGCCACAGAGTGCATCTTCTCTGAAACCAAGAGGTAACTCTGGAGTTGTCCCTATATCTATCCCACTTTCATCACAGAACACGTCAAAATGGAAGAGGAAAGAGAAGCGGGACAGTGCTGTACCACAGCAGCAACCAGTTTGCTTTGTATAGCCAGATTCCCTGCATTGGATCTCCATGAGAGCATCGGTCATCAGGAGGCTTAAGAAAGCCTGTGTCAGTGACAGAGACAGAAATGCCTGCCTTCAGCATATCCTGCAGTCTGATTTTGGCTTTGCGTGGAAAAAGTACTGGTGAGCTGATGAGAGGAGAGGTTTTCAACAGTGGCTGCCCTGAGAGCCGAGCACCAACTGGAAGGGACACTGTTTGACATGGGCACAGCATCCTCAAGACAGGAAGAAGAGGCTGCTGGAAGAGAGATCAGGTTGAGTATTTTATTTTTGCCCCTTTAACATCCTTTGCTCCCTGGGTAGGTGCTGGGGGGACCTGCTGGTGTACTGCTGTGCGCAGCTCTGGTAGGGAAGAACATGCTTGTGTATGTACCATTATAGTGATCGCTGGTGTGATTGACTGGCTGTCTAATGGGTTGTTACAGCACTGCAGAGTCTGTCTTGCTCTACAGGTTAACTGTGAGGAGCTGGGGAGATGAAGCAACACTCCTCTAAATTGGGCTGTGCATTGGGAGCAGCAAGAAGGATCTCAAAAAAACACCCTACTCTGTGCAAAAAATTCTTTTATGGTCTTTCACAAGGGAAGCCACAAACAAACAGATGAGATGCCAGGAGTCAAAAGGGACTTTTCAGGTGGGATTTTTTTTTTTTATTTCTTTAGATGGCCTGAGATGTCCAAGGCACGTTTACTGCTTCTGGAGCTTGTGTAAGTGCAAATATGCCCAGCCTTTACCTTGCTGTCTTTTCTGTGCTGCAAGAAAGCCAATGACTTGGGGCCTTTGTACTCCTGCACGTCAAGTTAGGGTCTACAGCAGTGACACATCTCTGCATAAGCCCCATGCTGTTTTACCCCCCTGCAGATCTGACCCACCTATTTAAAAAACACAGATTTTCCTGACCAGATATATAAATTTGCTACCCCAGAGATTTGAGGATTAGAGCATTTCCCTTATGAAGAAAGGCTGAGAGAGCTGTGACTCTTTAGTCTGGAGAAGAGAAGGCTGAGGGGAGACCTTATTAATGCCTATAAGTTCTAAAGGGTGGTTTGAAGGAGGAAGGAGCCGGGCTCTTTTCAGTGGTTGCCAGTGAGAGGACAAGGGGTAACGGGCACAAGTTGGAACATGGGAGGTTCATCTCAATTATGAGAAAAAACTTCTTCACAGTGAGGGTGGCAGAGCCCTGGAACAGACTGCCCAGGGAGGGTGTGTAGTTCCCTTCTTTGGAGATTTTCAAGACCCACCTGGATGTCATAACATGCTCTAGGTAATCTGCTTCAGCAGGGGAGTTGGACTGGATGATCTCTATGGTCCCTTCCAACTCTAAAAAATTCAGTGAAATTCAGTGAAATTCAGTGATATGAATTATGAACTCTTGCTATCTATTTCTAATGTGCATGCATGTCCTACACAGATTCATGGATGTCACCAAGACAGAAGCTCCTGGCTGGGTTTCTGTGCCCTTGGCTACAAAATCATCTCTCCTCTCAGCAGATGTATTGTCACAGTGTGACTGGCTCATGGCATCAGTTGCTGTGCTAAAACACAGCACAATGCCCCAGCAGATCCAGCACTGTGGACCCTTCCCTTCCCTTCCCTTCCCTTCCCTTCCCTCTTCTCATGAGTCCCACCACCCAGCAGAGCCAACCTGGAAGGCACAAGCTGGTGCAGCCCTTGCCCCAGGTGACCAAATCCACAAACCACACTGAGGGAGGGATGGATGATCTCCCTCCCTTGTGATGGGAAGGATGGGGATGCTGAAGGACAGAGGAGTTTTTGATGTAGGATCACTTTGGAAGAACAGCCCCCTGAACTCCCTTCAGCAGTGTATGGCCAAAGGCAGCCCTCCCTGAAGAAGGCAGGAGGGATGATGGAGGATCTGGAAGCAGCCTGCCTCCAGGTGGCCCCTGGAGGGACATGGAGGATCACGCAGCTCCCACTGTCAATGGCATTTGTGGCAGGAGCACACTTGCCATTTGTTCTGGCTTTCAAAACAGCAGGCTTTTGATTCCCTTGGTAGAGCTCATCTGCGTTTCTTTCTAGCCTCCTCCTTTCTCTGTGCCAAGCATGTGCCCTCCAGTCCGTGGGCTCTGCTGCCATTGTTGGCTGCTGGTTCCACTGGCCTCAGTTTATTGCATCTGTTTTGATTTGCAGGGTCTTGCATTCAGCCATCCGCTCAGCTTTTATTGTACGTTTCTAAGCATCAGCTCCGGGTGGTCATCGTCGGCTCCTTTCACTCAAGCCTGTGCACCAGCTGCATATTAATTGCTCTCCTTTCTCCTCTCACTTGCTCCCTCCCCGTCTTGCCACATGACATTTGTGGTTTGCAAACTTTGTGCGAACACATTGCGATCCAAGCCGGGCTCCTCTCCGTGAAGGTGTGAGGAGGGCTTGGCACAACACCTCTCACAGAGAGACTGGGGAGCTGAGAATTGCACCAGAGGTCCCCTCTCCTGCAAATCTGCACTGGGAAAGCCCTTTCCATTCGCTCTGTCCGCCTGCTGTTCAGTGGCAGATTACTCACCGTTGTCTACTGCCTGATGCTTTGTCCGGTCTAACTTGTGTCCTGGGCTCTGACTCTGGATGAGCATTCTCTGGCCTTGGAAGCAAGGGTATGGGGAGAGGAGGCTTTTCCCCCAGTAGACGTGGACCAGGTCAAGGACCACCTGACCAAACTACTAGGGTGCCCGCCTCATTCCAGCTTCTAGACAGTCTCCCTGATGTGAAGTCTGAGATTCCCTTTCCCTGGTGCCCCTGTGGTACTGCAAAATGCCAAGTAGAATTTCACTTTTCACAGCCAGTATGAGTAGTTGTATTGAGGGTGAAAAAAAATAAACGCTCATGCTGACATGTGTGAATGGGCTCCTTTCACCTGGCCTTGTGCTGCTCCTCTGGGCTATAGTCCTTGCTACATCCCTTTGGAGACCAGGCTGTCTTGAATCATGAGCCTGCCCTGGCTCTGAAGTATTGTGTTGCTTAATGACTGATGATAATGTCTCTGTATGTAAGCTTGTAGCCTGGCTATCCATCTTTAAATTTCAAAATCTTTCCTCCTCAGCCATTACCTCTACCCCGATAATCATTCCTGTTGCTCTTCTCTGAATTCCATCTCATTTATCCTTGTTTGAAGGCAGAGCACAATCAAACCTGGGTCTTTGGGTAGGGCTGAGATGCAAGAGGGGTCCACCTCCACTCTTTGGCCCTGATATGGCCTGACATCAAGAAGGTTCATTGACCTGGGTGGATTTGGGCTGCTGTCTGACAGCCCATCCAGCTGTGGTAAGCTGAGCTGACCTGGGAAGAAAGGTATTTCTCCAAAACTTTATGAGGCCAGAGGCTTTAGGCTAAGAAATGATTCCAGCATTTAACCTCCCTTTGCTTGTATGTGTTCACCTTCCCCCCAAAAAGTCATTGCAGATAAATGGCTTGGTGTTTTTCCAAGGTCTGTCTGCTCCCAGGAGCCCTTAGCAGAGGATGCTACACCTCAGTTCAGTGAAACAGATAATGGCACAGTCTGCCAGACTGACACATGAAATAAAACCTGCAAGGGAGCCAGTCTCTTGGGAGGTCTCTAGTCCAGCCTCCTGGATGCTTGAAGCAGGATGGCTGTCAGTCAGATGTGGCTTTGTTTGGCCAGGTCTTGAAAATCCCGCATGTCTGTGACCTGACCCAGGGCTGCACCACCCACCTGGGGAAGAAATTTTTCTAATGTCCAATCTGAAGATTCCACCCATAGCCATTGCTATCTCATCCATTGCTATTGAGACCTTGCGGGTCAATCACACTGACTTGTGCTCTAGGGAAATAATTTTCTGTCTTAAGGTGAAATAAAGCTAGACTGACTCCCCAGCATGTAAAAAAAAGTGCCTCCTTCCACCCAAATCTAACTTTCTGTTACGTGTCTGAGCCGTCTGGGATCTCAGCCTGAGCCAATACCTGCTGCTGCAACATCAAAACTCTTCCAGCTGTACGTAACTTGGAGCTCTTGCTTAGCAGCTGCACTTGTTTTTAACAATTTCTTCCCAGATACAGGTAAAGTGGGCAGGACTCAAGTAGTCCCACCATACTGTCAGGACCTGCCAGGAACAATCTGCTTAACACTACCTGTTGGATCCTTTCTCCTTCAATGTTTGAATGTATCTTATTTCTGCAATCAGGGAACTGGCTAATGGACTCCTGATTGTCTGGTTGGTGAGACTGTCAGTGCAGGTTTTTTCTGACAGCTTCCCAAAGCTCATAGTAAGACCCCATTGAAAGCTTTCTCCTGATGGCACACTGACACATGAAGACTGATACCTTTGCCAACTTCTTCCTTTCCATCAATGTATGGTACAGTCCTGTAGAGGTGAAAAACTAGTCAGCCACAAGTAAAACAAAGGACAGCGGCCACAAGTTGTTCTAGTAGGAAAATGTCTTCTCCATATGGGTGTTTCTTTCCCAGGACAGGTCACCAAAGAAATGGTGCTCCCAAGAAGCAGTTGGAACAAACCACAGCTAACGTGGCATAGCATTGGCCATCTCTGAGAGGATTGGACTAGAAATCTTCAGAGGTCCCTTCCCATCAATATTTCTTTGTGTCTGTGATGGTTGTGGGTGAAGAAGCCCTGTTTTCCCTTTTGTTCAATAACAAAACTTGGATGCATCCTTTTCTTTTATTATCTCATTGACTTGTTCCACTCTTTGATTTCAGCTCTTGCTGAAACCTTGTTTATGAAAAACGCAAAATGTAGGAAATACATAGATAAATCACAGAGCAATTGATTTACCCTTATTTAGGCATGCATCAATCAACTTGAAAGTGTGTGAGGATCTCTCAATACTGGGCCGCACAAATGTGCTGATCCCCCACCCAGATCAAGCTTGACCTAGAAAGGGTGTTGGAGTATTTCTTGATGTCAAGGGTAGAAACCCTTCAAAAAGCCTTAAGCCACTGGATTTGCTCAACAGATACTTTTTGTTCCTGCCCTCTTGAGTGAAATATAGCCCAACAGCCAGGTCAGGGGTAGAAACAACATGGAGCAACTCATGGAGGCAAAAGGGAACTAGTCCACCCCACACACCACAAAGCCAGGGGTTATCCCAGCTACCTCCTCACACCCAATGACTCCTTACCTAAATCACAATTTGATGTCTGGTCTCCCTTTACAGACAGAGAAACAGCCACTGTGTTTTCTTCTGCCTGGGACAAACTAGTCTCTGAGATGAGAGGTCTCCTCTACTTATCAAGGAGATCAGATGAGTCACTTAGGCAACAAACTTTTACTTTTCTAAGGTCAGGAGAGGGATTCACATGGTCAGGACAGAGAGCAAGACTACCCAAGGTTTGGGACAGAGCAAGGTGTGATCCTTCTCTGACCGTGGCATTGCTCACTGGAGAATGGGTAGATTTAGATGAGTAGATGGTGGATACTTTCTTCTTCCGGCTTCCCTGGGAACTCTGGTTGTGTCATATCAAAGACCAGCACAACATTCAAAATCCACTTTCCATCCTTTGTGGTGTCCCATCTCCTCTACTGACAGTTCAAGGAGTCCTCCTGCTCTCCTCTGACTTGTCTATCTTTCTGGGAGACCTCTGCAGCAAGACATGTCAGCATTGAGGTCAAACTTTCCTTAGGGATAGCAGGAGATGAGAGAATGCAGCAACTGTTTTATTTCTGGTGTACATCCCCCTCACCAATATGTAGTGTGTCCTGACCCTCTGTGTTCACACTTTTATTTGCTGAGATACTGTAAATAATACTGTGAGAAAATTCCAGCTCCTGCCTGGAAAGCAACCATGTAAAAATGGCACCTTCTTACTCAACCCATCAGTTCCCTTGTGCATCAGTCTGAACTTAACTGATGTAGTAGTGACAGGAATAAAATCTTGCTGCTTCGCGTGACTTACAGCTCTGCAGGGGAGGGAGCTAGGAGGATGCGTTTTCTGGTGAATCACCAAAAAGAACAACCTACCCTTAACACACATGCAGACCCTGGTAAAGGCCGTAGAGCAGCCTCAGTCTTATGAGTACTGCAAAGTGACTGGTACTTTTTCCTTTTAGACCCATCCTTTCCTTCTTGTTTCCCTCTGGAATATGGAGGAATGATAACAGGGGTGGGGAGCACAGCAGTGAGGATGTGGGCTGGGACACCCTAGGAAGGACTGGCCCTGACTGTCTAACTGGTGCACACAGGACATGAAGGCAATTCTTCCTTCAAAGCAGGTCCAACATGGAAGAGGAAGAGGAAGAGGAAGAGGAAGAGGAAGAGGAAGGTCTTTCTGCTGTACAACTACACAAAGCCTAGTCCTTCCTTTGTGCGGCCATGCAGAGAGGAAAGACTCTACTGTGTTTTACATTTTCTTGTATGACCAGTAACAGATAATCACCATGGATTGGTCTCACCACAGAAGCCGTGGCTCCCCTCTGGTAAAATAACAGTGGTTCTCCATGAGTGTGACTGTTCTTTCGAGCCATCTGAGCTAAGGTATAAAGAGCTCTTTAGTAAACTGTGGGGAAGCATGGTCAGGTAGCATTCAGATTCAGTTGGAAACATCTCCAAGAGACCTGGAGAAAGACAGACAGTCCTGTAATCAGACAAATATGTGGTATCTAGGATTGTTGAGATTACTTATTTTCAGCTCTGCATCCTAAGACAGCATCTGCAGGAAAATGGCATGACTAGACCTTTATAGAAGGACTATAGGGCAAAGGGCTGAGCAGGTGTTCAGTGAAGCCGGCTTTTATCCCAGAGAACCCTTAGTACTAGCAGTAGAAGCAATGGAAAAAAATCTGAATCTCAGTTTCCTACTGAGCTGATGGGCTGGAAAAACATCTGTTAGCTTTAGGCTGCATGCATTTGATGTGGGATCCTTGCAAACAGAAAGTGGGAGGTACCTTGGGTGAGAGCAGCTGTGAGAGTTCACAGCTCTGAAGTGGCAGAAGAGTGGCAGGAGAGCGGCAAGAGAAAGACAATGGGCTTGAGAGACAACTCCTATGGCCTTGGAGAGCAAAGAGGTGAGCTCCCAAGGGGTTAAGAGGAACAGAGACAAGGGCTGCTGACAGTTCCTTACAGAAATGATCTGAAGGACACAGGTACAAAGTAAGGCAAGAAAACACAGCAAATAACCAAAGCAGCTGAATTCAAGAAGGAGAAATAAAAACCAAACCAAAACCAAACTGAATAACTACAGCTGAGTAACAGATAAAAGAAGAGTATGAAAGCATGGGTCAAACTCAGAAAGGCTGAGGCTCAAAATGAGTTACAGCCAGCCAGAATACAGGACAGAAAAGTCCCTGTTGCCTGCCAAGGCACATGCATATCGCCCACACTGAGAAGCCTTTATGATGAGTTCATGGTCCAAAGCTGTATTCCAGGCTGCTGGCTGGACACAGGGAGAGGACTTGTCACCCACCCCTGCCAACACAAGGTCAATAGTGCCACTGGTTATTCACTCCAGAGCTGTTTCAGGACCCTGAAGCTGAGAAGGACCTTGCTCAGTGCAGACCTGCATGCTATATAATCCATCACAGGAGCTGTAGTGTAAGATGAGGTCTGTCTAAGGCTATATAGTACATATATATATACTACCTGGAAGCAGTTCAGTTAAAACCTGACTCAGTCCCCATCTGGACACTTGGAAGTGAATTTTGGTGGGTGAAACGGGCTGATTGCTGAACGCTTCTGCAGAGATGTGTGTAAATCAATACCGACCCAGAAAACTGGCAGGAGAGTGGCAGTGATGCTCCCTTCTGGCTCTGCTTGTATCTCTCTCTGTTTAGTTCGGGATTATGGAGATAAATCCTATTTTATATGAAATAAAGAGATCTGAACCGTATGTCGTGCAGGTCCACATCACATCTGGTGGCACAGACCTGCAGGGAAACTTCCACAAGCCTGAAAGCATATCCAGGTGGGGTTACATCTTATGGAAGAGGCAACTCAAAGATAAACAAGGGGAGAAGACACAATATCTAAAGAGCCAGCACTGAGTGATTTTATACAGCCCATCTCCCTCCCTGACATCCCTACATCACACCACAAGCCCCTGGGACACAAGCACTGCTAGTTTCTGCTATGGGCACTGGGAAAATGAGGCACAGAGAAAGTAAATAACTCAACCATTCTTCAGGACATCAAAGTGAAATGGGGGTTTCCCGGTACCCTAAATTGAAGGGCAGCATACTCTAGCCACTTGCCCTTCCCTCCAGGCTCAGGCTGTCTGTCCCTTTGGGTCAATAGAAGATATGCAGGGGAAGGTGGTCTTGATGGACCTATTTCTGCATGTGGCATCTTTAGAGCCTTGTGAAGCTTTCGTCCATGGCAGACAGAAGGTGATGTGTTGGCAGGCACAGTGTTGCTTTGTGAACTAAAGCAGGGAGCTATGGGGTGATGAGCAGAGGCAGAGCAGAGAAGGCAAGCTCCTCACACTCTTGAAACCCCAGGTTCACACCATGTTCCAGCTATCCATGAAGGTATCATTTGCATCGATACCATGTGTTTATCTAACTGCTCTCAGTTCCTAAGAGCTTGAGAGTTACTGAGCTTTTGCAGCTTCCAATAACATTGGGGACTGGAACACGAGTCATATGCATTTCTCCAGGACTGCCCTGGAAGTCGCTTTGACACAAAGACACAGATTCTCTGTTGTTGCCACTTCAAAAATCACCCTGGACCTTCATTACCCTCCTCCCCTCAGAACAATGCTAACGAAAAATAAAAGCAAATGGTGTGTTACCTGTGAACACGACTTGCTCAAAGTCATCAATGCATGGACTTTCAGGTTATGGATTTTCACACGCAAAGTCCCATTGATTTCCTATGGATCAATAGAAAGAAGCCAAGCATAGAGGAAAAACTCCAGAGAATGATTTATCAGCCTTTGTCACTCAAACAATATCTCCATATATGAATATATTCTATGTGGATTATTTTGTTCAGCTTTAATAGAGTGATGGTGCCTTTCTGCTTTTACGTGTAGCAGGGGAGCGTGGTCCCTCATAGGCAGCAGGAATATGAAGTTTCTAAGTATCTCAAGACCTGCCCTGGAAATAGGAAAGGGTTTTGTTTTCTAGCTTTTGTGATGTATTGCAGCTGCCCACCGACTTTTTTGTTTCCATCCTTGGCATGAAGAAGAATTTCATCACCACAGTCTTTATCATGGAAACATGTCATTCAGTGGCATTCGTACATACTGTTCACATCAAATCAGAAGGTTGGCTCAAAACCTCTGTGGAGATGGGACCTTTCCAATTGAACCTGCCTCCGTAGGTTTGCTGCTGGGCTGAATGCAAAGCCAGAAGGAGACAATTTTTTTCAAACAGGTTTTCAGAGACAGAAGAAGATGCATGGAAGCCTCCCAAGAACCGCCTACCCCATGAGATGTTCACCATTCAGGATGTTGGCAAACTTGTCAGATCAGAAGGCTTTGCAAGACGCCAGCCGCTCAGGGCCAGAAGTGTTCGTGAAGTTTTGGGGACTGTCAGATTTTCACTGAAGAGCTACCTGAGGCAGCCGTATGGCCGAACACCAAGCTCTGAATTGAATCTAGGTCTTCCTCAGGATCTGACGCCCGCTGCTCTCTTTCCCTGCTTGGGATTTGGAAAGCCAGACCTGGAACAGGATGTGATTTGCTCATGTTGGTCTGCGTGATGCCAGCTGAGGCTACTGGCAAATTCTCCTCACTGAAAAATTATCTCATGTAGATGAGGGTCAGATGATTAACTTTGATGAATCTTGCCACAGCTGAAATTACTGCCAGTGCTAGGTATGAGAACGAAACATTGGCAGAGCTGTCTCCCTGCCATGGGAAGGATCTCTTTTTCTCCTGGAAAGTAAAGCAGGGGTGCTATAGCAGCTTCAGCTGGACTCCTCAGTGATGAGAGAGCAGGGTTTAGTTTCAATGCTGCTTGCCTCTCCTTCTGAAGTACTTACACAAATGAAGTATTCTGCCTGGGGAAAGAGTTCCTGGGCAGGAGACTTTCATCTGGAATAAACAGGACAGCGGATGGCATTTCACAATGAATCCACCAGCTGCCATGTGTGAGGTGAGGGAGGTGGGGATTGCTGCACGTGATCATGTTCTTTTCATCTAGTCTGCCACCCTAAAAGTATCCTGGCAGAGGAGCTCCCTCTGGGGCTGATATCAGCAGCGAGGGATTGATAAGGCAAAGAGATGTGCCACATCTGCCAGACCCCAAAGCCCACACCTGTCACCTGTCACCGGCTCTGTAGAGGCATAGGGGTCTTTTGGGAGGCCAGAACAAGGGCAGATGTGTGTGTTTGCTTGGTTAAGCTTGTAACCCTATACAGTTGCCCCAGGTGAGGCTTGAGGAGGGTGAAGGAGGCTCCCTGGTTGTTATCACGTCATGTTTGAAAGACGTGAACTAGAGAGGTGAAGAAAAAGATGTGCAAGACAACCAGTACGATGCCCAGTATGGTGCAGTCACTGTGGTGTTCCCACCAGCCTGTGCAGACCTGTGGAAGCCTGTGCTATTTTCAGGATACTTGAAATGCAGCCACATAACGGCTGCTGATTGTCCTGCAGCAACAAGCATTGGTTCATTGTGACTATCAGGAGCTCTACCCCAAAGGGCTTCAGCTGACAACAAGTTTCTGGAGGGCAGGCATGTGCAGTAATACCAGAAGTAGGTGTTACGGGGCCCTGTAGGAAGTCCTAATGGGTTGGATGCTTGGAGAACAGGCACAGATGGGCAGGCCTGCTTGTAGGACCTTGGGAAGAGCAGAGCCACTGGTCTAGGGCAGCACAGAAAGGCAGCATGTACTAGCTGTAGCCAAGAGTGCTGGGCTCTCACAGCTTTTTGTTAAACATCAACCACTTTTTGTGATGACACCAATCAAATTTCCAGCCGGATGTCTCACTAGGGGGACCCAAAGCAAGAGCAGAGAGACAGATGAATCAACTATAGATTTGCTTGCAGTAGCATGCCTGTTGCCAGTAGATTTCCATGTTTCCAAGAGCGAGCTAAAAGCTTAGTTCATTTGCTGAATAGAGGGATGCTCTACCAGATTGTCTGTGGTTGGAAGTAGACTCATCCAAAGCTTCTAGGCTGTGAATCTTTTAAAAAGCCATGCTTTAGCTCAGTTTGAAGTTTACCGAGCACCATGTAAGAATGCCAGGGTGAGATTTTTGTGCCCTGTTATGCAGGAAGTCTGATGAGACAAGGCCAACAATCTCCCTAAGGGTATGTGTAGCTTCCCTGTCGCTTTAAAACCGTGGCTTTACAAACCATGGCTTTACCTTTGCAGAATGAGTGGGGGTTTTTCAAAGCAAAATGGAAAGATAATCTACTTAGCTTTAGTCTTAATTTCTAATGGATTCATACTTTGTGGAAGCAGCATCCCATACAGAGCCCATGCTGTAACTATTACAACCAAACCATATAGATGAGGAGAGAAATTCATGGAGAAGTCACCCATCCCCAAGTTCATGTGCCAGAAACTTACTGATATTGAAAATGATAGGGACACTGCTGTGCAAATATTCCTGCTAGTAACCAATCTGTCAGGGAACAAAGAGCAACCTGCTGAAATCGTGTCAGAGACAGGCAGAGACAAGGCACTGATGATGTCACCAGCAGTGTTGAGAGACAGTCGTCCAGAACAGACCTGCTTAGCTTGGAAGAATGGCACACAAACAACTTGGAGGAAGCTGAAGAGAAAAGGGCAAATAGTCCACAACTTGCAATTCCAGAAGTCATATAGGAAGGGAGAATGTTAAACAAAGAACAGGGAAGCATAAATACTATGAGGTTCCCAGTGCTGCTCAGTCATTAAGATAATTGATAGAGACACGGTTACGATAGCCACAGAGATGGGCCTGGATCCCAAGATTCATTATAGTTCTTGTCTTCCTCTAGCTTTCCTTCTGTTTCTAATCTTTGCTCATTACAGCATGGCAATGTTAAGCACTGCTGCACCAGGTATTGTTTCTTTCTTTAGTTTTGTGAAGAATCTGTCCTTCTCAAGCATGCACAAAGCAAACACAAATGCTTGTGTTTGGTCTGTCCCAAGCTGCTATCCGTGCTTCATCCAGAGAAATGAAGCACAGGGGCTCAGGCAAAGTGGAAAAGGCTGGACTGTGGAGGAGGGAGGGAAGGAACAGAAGGAGAAACAGACTGTGTCCATTTCAGCAAGCTCTGGACTACCCTTGTTTCTTGATGACAACTGGGATCAGTCTGTCTGAATGGGTCCTCTCTGAACATGCACGATGGATGACTGAGAATGATAGACAAGAGGTGAGAGGAGATGTTCCTGATGATGGTTTGAGATTGAACAAGACACCAAGCATCAGAGAGCTGTCATTTTCTGAACATCCCACTCTGCTGAGAGTGTGCGACCAGACAACTGTGCAGGTAACGTCTTACATCATCTGGACACTCACTATGGAAACAACACAACTAATGACTGAGAACATCTTCTTGACTCAGCTATTCATCAGGTGCAACTGTACAATCATTGCCCTGCTAGGTTTCCATTCTCACCCTGCCTTTAGCCCCTCCTCTGTTTACAGTAACCATTCCCCAAGGTAAGGGAGCTGAACCACTCAGCCCACAGCACCTCCTGTGCTGCTGCTGTCAGAACTGGGGTTCCCCTGGGGTTCCCCATATCATATGTGTCAACTACACTGGAGATAAGCCTGCTCTCTCATTATGTACAGGTGCTGTGCTGCCAGAGTGCAGCCCAGATCTTGGCCTTTATGTGATACTAAAAATAATAATGGAACAAGTCTTGTTACAGAAAATAATGCAGAATGTGTGAAAATGCTATGAAAAGTGAGATCTGGTGGAAGCAATCCTGAAGGAACCTTCCTCTAGAAGAAACTGTGAAATGGTGCCACCGGGGAGGCAGTATCTCTCATAGGCTTTCTGGGGCAGGGGATACATCTGTCCCAGTCTGCTATTGGCTTTGTGGAAATTTACAATCATTAATAACATAATGAGGAATCTGGAGAGCCTCCTCCTGCACTGCTGTGTCTGCGGCATACACGTCAGCAGTCCCTGAGACAGGAGAGGAAGCAGTATTTGACAGATTGGTGAGAGCAAGTCCAGACTGGAGTATTGGCAACTCTTTAATCACTCAGGTGGCAAATGGGAAGTAGATTCTGTGAAGCACACCACAAATACAGACCATCCACTCACATCTACCTATAACAATGAAGACAAGCCCCTCTCTGGGCAGCAGCCAAGTCCCCATGAAGTTGCAGCAAGATGGGAGGAAAGAGGAGTGAAGTGCCCATCATTCAGAGCAGCAAGGACAAGAGAGAAGATGAGGAAGCTGCATCTATGACCACTCAAAGGCCTGGCACAAAGTCCCAGGATCTGGGAGGGGAAATGCTGCTGGACCTTGTGCTTGAGCAAGCCCATGGCTCTCCCACTGGGACAGCACCAAGTGAGCAAATGTGGGGACGCCAAATGATGGAGACACACTGAGAAGAGGGGGCATGACCCACAGAAAAGGCAAAAACAGTGCCTTTGGGATGAATTAATACCTTTTCACCATGTTTCCCAGTGGAAGATGCTACTACTGCCACGTCAGGAAGAAAGCAGCAGCCACGTGAACATGCAGGGCTCTATAGTATGGTCCCTGTAGGAAGCCAGTGACCCACTGGAATACAGCAGTCCATAACCACCCCACAAGGGTGCAATGCCCTTTGGTGCAGATAGAATCACGAACCCAGCACGGTGTTGGCAGGGCCATGGGAAAACAAACCTTCATGGCCATGCTGGAGAGACTGTCAGACCTTGCTAAGTCACCTGTTTGGGCTGGCCACAACCATGGCTAGGAGGTCACCTATTACAGACTGCAGCTTTGTCACTCTCCATTGTTTAATTGATAATTTATCATGCCATTCTAGAAAGAGAAGAGTTCCTGCTCATGCCACTGTTTGCTCCCTGTCACATAGTCAATTCCCCAATCTAATACACCAGTTGTACTCTTATTTTATGAACCATACCTTAGGGCCTAATTAATGCAATTAATCAAACTTTTACTTAGGCAGGCATATCTTCATTTCTCTGCTGACTGTCTGCATGGACAGCTGGGTGTGTTGTCTGCCTAGTATTCATCATCTTAAGCCATTACATTCTGGAGTGCACTGAAGAGTATGAGGAGGGGAGGGGACTGTTGGTAACTGAGCACTTGTGATCAGGTTTCAAAGACAGATACTGAGGGCAGATTCTGCTCTGTCTGAAGCCAGTCACCATCAGGAGAAAATCCAACAGCTCTGCACCAGGAAGCTGAGACAATGAAGAAGCAAGCAGGTAGAGAACCAGGCTCTCTGGTCCCTGTACCACCTGGAGCATGCCCGCAGTTCCCTTGGAACATGCACCCAGCACCTCATCCATCAGTGCAGACTCCATCTGCCTGGGAGAGCCACTGATCAGCAGTGTGCCTGCAGTCAGATTGCATGCAGGGCATGCCACTGAACCAGAGACCCTGCTGGGGTCATGCAAGCCAGTTTTGTTCTCTTCTCCTGCTTATGGCTGCTGCTTGGAGTCAGGAGATGTGCTTAAGGGCATTGCTTGTCTGTTGGAAGACAAAAACCAGGGGTCTACATGTCTGTAGGACTTAACAGATGCTTAACAGATATTTAGGTGAGGGAGAGCATAAAAATAGATGAGTAGCTGGGGATCCTTCAACTACTACTACCGCCTTCAGTGTTCCCTACAGGAGACCTCTACATCCATTGGCTGTAGAGGGAGGCGAAGGTTACGAGCTCATAGCAGAGATGGATACTGTCAGACACACACTCCCTGGGGTCTGTGTGCTGTCTTTCTCGATCTACTGTTGACCTCAGCTTTAAAAATCACAGAATCACAGAATCTTAGTGGTTGGAAGGAACCTTTGAGATCATCAAGTCCAACCACATTAAAAAAAAAGAAAAAAAACCCCAACAAACTCAAAAAAAAACCCACCCAAAACCAAAAAAACACACCCACAAGCCAAAAAAGACACCCCCCCCCCAAAAAAAAAAAAATAAAGAAAACCCACACACACAAAAAAGCACCCACCAACTAAGCCCCACACCCACAACCCCACACACAACACCCCACCACAAACCAATAATCTTAGCACTCCACCACCTCCCTGGGCAGGCTGTTCCAGGGCTTGACCACTCTTTCAGTAAAGGAATTCTTCCTAATATCTAATCTAAATCTCCTTGACACAGCTTCATACCATTTCCTCTGGTCCTGTCGTTATTCCCTTGGGAGAAGAGGCCAACCCCCACCTCTCTACAGTTTCCTTTCAGGGAGTTGTAGAGGGCAATGAGGTCTCCCCTCAGCCTCCTCTTCTCCAAACTAAACATGCCCAGTTCCCTCCCCTCATAGGACTTGTTCTCTAGAACACCAGCTTAGTGGCTCTCCTCTGGACATGCTCCAGCACTTCAATGTCCTTC
>BJBW01004155.1:128687-282804 GCA_004320125.1 Scolopax mira
ATGACTTCCCTACTCCTGCTGGCCACGCTATTCCTGATAAAAGCCAGGATGCTGTTGGCCTTCTTGGCCACCTGGGCACACTGCTGGCTGATGTTAAGCCGGCTGTCCACTCCCAGGTCCTTTTCTGCCAGACAGCTTTCCAGCCACTCTGCCCCAAGCCTGTAGCATTACCCAGTGTTGTTGTGACCAAAATGCAGGACCCTGCACTTGGCCTTATTAAACCTCATCCAATTGGCCTTGGCCCATTGATCCAACCTGTCTATATCCCTCTGTAAAGCCGTCTGACCCTCAAGCAGATCAACACTCCCACCTAGTTTGGTGTCATCTGCAAACTTACCGAGGGCGCATTCAATCCCCTTGTCTAGATCATCAATAAAGATATTGAACAAGACTGTCCCCAAAACTGAGCCCTGAGGGACACCACTGGTAACTGGCCGCCAACCGAATTATACAAAAAGGTGTCTTTATTTGAAAGAACAATGTTTTTATGTTTGTTCTGCTATACCATCATAGCAGCAGACAGATACACAATTGTCCAAGCTTAAGCTTTACAGTGGAAATTTCACACTTTCTTCATGGAAAAAAATGAAATTTTGGAAATTAAATAAATCAAGACCTTTATAAATATTTCTTAATTTTGTATTTCACAAGGTCTTCTTAAGGAACATTTGATTTAAGAATGCACTTTCAATGCAAATTCAATTTTAGTTTGTTCTCTGATCACCAGAATAAAAAATTCTACATGTTGTTGATACAAATACTCTTTTTCCAATCATAATCTAATTGGAATAAGGCTTTTAAGTCCCAAAAGCATAACATTACTTTTCCCTTTACTCTAAATTAATATATACTGATCTGGCTTATGCTTTTGTGGCCCTGATTCATGAATGCTTTTAATTTTGTGTCATTGCTGACTGTGAATCTACATCTCAGAATGTTTGAATCAGGTTCTGTGAAGAAATGTGATCTCTTAGAGGCAAAATTTCAAATAACAGTTACTTAGCTGTGACCATAAAATGTATACATTATCATACAGATACCATCCATACAAAGAGAAAGATGAATATGCCATAGCTGTTGTGCTGGTCTAGTTCCAGAGGCAGAATTTAATCTCTCTTATTTCATTCTGCTTTCATAAGAACCTTGTCAATCACCCAGTCCATGCCCAGATTCCAGACAATGAATGGAAAAAGGAAAAATATTGCAGATATTAACATTCTTTTGCAAGGTATCTAACATCAATATAATTGCTAGCATATAACAGACACATAATTGAATTTTTGGGACCTAATGGTAGTCACACTCGATCTGGTTATGATACAAGTATACTTCGAGTAACTTCACTGAATTATTTCAGGATGCAGACAAGCATGAATGGTACCAAAAATCAGACAGCTTAAATAATGAACTATTATGAATGCTGGATTTTTAAGTGGATCCATAACTGCTTGTTCTGTTTTGCCACCTATTTTTCTTTTTCCCTTTAGTAACGCTGATTAAACTCCATACAAATCCCTCACTTTGTTCTCAGAATTTCCTGTTTAGTCTTGTTTTTCCTCCACCACATATTCAGCAAGCGTTATCCATGCCCACTGATGGTAGTTACTCCACTTCTACCCTAGGCTAACAAGAAGACAATCTATATTGATATATTTTAATCTATATTGATATCACAAAATTAATACAGTAAAAAATATGACTACATTGCAGCTCAGGTTCTTTCTCCTAAACCTATAGGACACTATTTTTGTGTACAGCCTTTCTATTCAGATGGCTCTGATTTCCGAGGTCTACCTTCATAACTATAGTCTCAGTACACTTACTGTTTCCCTATGCTTCCTCCCTCTAGTGTCTGAAGCAGCTAAAACCATCACCTATAGCAAAAACTTAATGAAATTATGTGCTCAAATGAGCAAATCCCACAGTGGCAGCACTTTGGAAAGGAACAGTCTGCTTGTTGGAGATGAAATTCAGTTTCTGAAATTAAAAATACTAGATGAGAGGGGTAGACAAAGCAGGAATATAAAGGGACACATGGAAAGGCACTACTGGAAACTGAAGACCAAGAATAAGAAACCTGGTGTGGTTTGTTACAGTGTGACATTTTTGAAAACAGGATCATATTGTGAGGATTTGTAAGCAGCCACACTTATGGAGAAAAGAAACAGATGTGAGATGAAAGCTGAATATCATGAACATTTGCAACCCTGCCTGCTTCAGGCAGCCAGCTGTAAAACAAAGTCAGTATAAGGAGAGTGGAAAATAAGCATGGGCCATGTTTTAAAAAAACACCAAAACCCACAACAGAACAAGAAAACTATTGCCTTGGGCATCAGGAAAGACTAAAATATCCAGTTATGATCAGGCAAGTGCACGTTCTACTGCTCTCCTCTGCTGCCTGAAGCTGCCATAGTACAGCACAGTTTTAGGCACACAGCTGCCATGCTATTCTAGTATTACTGTAAAAGAATTCCAGGTGACATTCACTTGGACTTCCTTAGACAAAGATTTGAAACATAGAAGGTTCTGTGTTTCAATGAAACACTTTTTTTGTTTTAAAATGTGACTGAGCACAGGAGCAGGATCCCCAAAGAGCTAGTGGAGTCTCCATCCTTGGGGATACTTAAAAGCTATCTGGTCATAGTCTTGGGCAGCAAGCTCCAGGTGACCTGCTTGAACAGGGTGGACAAGGTGATCTCCAGAGGTGACTTCCAACCTCAGCCTTTCAATGGTTTGTGCCAAAAGATAATTCTACATGAGGATACTCCAATCTACATTAGGCTACTCTAGTATAAGCTCCACTGTCTGTGCTCTTAACTGAGGGAAATACGTCTTCTGAAACAAAAATGCCACCAAAGGATCTGAGTGTTTGGTATTTGAAAGATATGGCAATAATATTATGCTTAATTTTTCACTTCTGAAACAAATCCTACATTAAAACAGTTATCACTGTCCCATTTACCTTTGGAACAACATTTGCAAATAGATGATCCAGCAGCTTAACAGAATCTTTGCCTTTTACTTTAAACTTGCCAAAAGGTGACAGGTCAATCACACCCACTTTTTCCATGACTTGTTTATACTCACGACCCACAGGGTCAAACCAATTTGTGCGTCGAAAACTGGGTCTGAAATAGAGCATTTACACACATGAAACACAATTTGGAATTTTTGTGCTCTTTTCAGCAAAACATAGTCTTCACTTCATTCAGTTTAATAATCATTCAAAAGAGATAGACTTTCCTAAGTGTAAGTAGCTTACCCAGTATTTTCCTTGGTCTAACAGAGTTTAATTATTAAAATTCTTTAACAACAGAGAAATATATGAGTTGATATTTTAGCAACTATTTTGTACAATAAACTGAACTGTTTGAATTTTAGAAGTAGTATTAGTCTGTCATTTAAATTTACAGCATACTTTCTTGCTGAATCATTTATTTGAGTTTAGGTGTCAAAGGCTTTATTTCTGAACAGCTGAGTGTGTCTGTTTATTCCTTTATGAGCCTCATTTAGATTGGGACTCCAGTATCCTGGTGGAAAACATTTATTTGCTCCCTGATGCAAGCAGGTAGCTAGACAGGCACAGGGAAAAAAAAAAAAAAAAAAAAAAATGAGGATTGGGCTTCTCCTCTCCTGAGAATTATGAGAGGAATCAGCTTTTTCAATAAAGCATATACTGTGTTGTTGGTCAAATAATAAGAAAGGGAGAAAAATACAAATGTATAATGAAAAAATTGTTCTCTAATCTTTTCCTTGAGCTAGCCTGCTCCCTGATGGCCCATACCAAGAAGAGCTACAGGATACCTTGATGTGTGTTTTGAAATAGAATTATCAGAATTATCATTATCGGAATGAAAAGGATTCTAAATTATAGGAAAACCAATAATGGACGATCTACCTAATAGACACCTTTAGCTGAAATTAATGATATGATTCTTATTAAATTTAAATCAGCTGGCCTTTGCTATCATGATAATTTGTTGGGATTTATTGGGAGGGAGAGGGAGGATGAGAGGGGAGAGGGGAAGGAGGTAATCTTTTATTTACTTGTATCCCGTCTCATCTCCAGGTTTGTAGAACCAATGAGGTTGCTCCCATCCTGCATGAAAGCCCATTGAACATTTTGATTTCAGCAAATCATAGAGCCCACTGGTTCTCTCTGTTGGTCTCCCAGCAAATCTTTCTTCTTTAGGGTAACCAACTAGAGGAAAAAATAAACAAACCAAAAACCATGGCATACTAAATACAGTATGTCATCAAGATAGAATGTATATTAACACACATATATATAAACAGAGAAATCTAGAGGCAGGCTTTGTTGGAATCCATTTTCAGGATATAAATGTATTTTTAAAAATACCTTCTTACCAATGTTATTAAAACCATAAGATTCTCTTGCTTTGGCTGCGGTGTATTCTGTGGTGGTCCACCTTCCATACCGGTTAGGATCTAATTCTATCAGGTCAAATGGAGGTTCCCCATCAAGGATCCAGTCACTGAGGTACTTTCCTATGCCACCAGCATGTATAATGCCATACCTTAAAAACAGGAAAAAATATTGCAGTGCCAAGTCTTTGTTTCTTTTTAAAATTCAGAGATAGTATATATTAGTAATACACTCCTTAAAACAGTCTCATGTTTTTCCTTTTTTTTTTAGTTATATTTTGTATTGTTTTCCAAGATTATGTGCTTTATTGACAGATATTTCTACTGCCCCACTGATAGCAGCAAAACTCATTTGCTAATGTACAGCATTTCTGGTGCATGAGGCTACAACAAGCTTTCTTTCTCTAAAGTTTCAGAATTCAACAGTCTTTTCCAGGAAGATTACAATTCTTCAACAATTAATACTAAACAAAGTTTTCAAACTTACGATATCCATTAAATACACTGTCAAGATATACAACAGCTCCTTTTTTTCACATCAGGTTTAATTAAACCAGCCTCAGATTTGGAAACCAGATTGAGGCATTCTAGCAGGTACCGCAAGTATTTACATTACTATGACAAGTGCAATAGCTACACACGTCAGGAGACTACACTACCCACTACTGAGACAACTATAAAGAATCAGGGAACACAGAGGAACTTCAGATGAAACTCAAAACCTTGTTTCCAGTGCTAGAGCTGAAAACTGCTTTTTCTCACCTGACTTACCTTCTCTGCTCTCCACTACAACTACAACCAGAAGTGGTTCAAGAAAGCTTATTCTAACAAAATAAATATGTAGGAATTTTCTGCCTCTAGTAAAAGTCTGTCCTGTTTCTACATAATGAGTGTGTGAAGGATCAGACTGTAGAGACCTCTTTTTGGAAACCTGCATTAAAGAACTACACCAGGCAGCAAAGGCAGATGCTCAAAAGTCACAAAGTGATAGATGTAAGGTTTCCTTACTTAAACATTTTTTTATATAATTCTAACTTTCAAAATGCTTGACATCTTAACACTCATAGGGAAAAAACTTTGTGTGAAATGTGTTCCTGCATGATTCTTGAACTGGACAACTGTGGACAAGCATCTTCATTGTGCTGTAAAATGGGTGTGTTGCTACATATTACCAAGCAGTGCTATGTAATACTGAATTACAGACACCTCAGATTTGACACCAATACATTTAATGACAAATAATTATTAATAACAATTTATTTCAAACTTTTTATTTTAATACCTCCATAAATTAGTTTGCCATGTCTGAAAAAAAAACCCAAACTGTGAAAATAGCTTCTTGTCTAGGAAAGATGTGAAAAAAATTTCTTAGTTATTTGTGAAATGCTCCAATAAGCACAACAGAAAAATCCTTGAAAAAATAGTAAATCTGTCCCAAACCAAGTTGAGATTATCATGCAGAAATTAAATCACAAGCACATACACTGAATAGTGAAGCTAGAACCAAATTGAATTGCTGTTCATCAACTTTGCATTCTGAATTCTATGACCTCAATTAAATAAAAGAAAAAAAAAAAAAAGGATGTTATAATTTAATTCTAATGCATATGTAGAAGGCAAATTAATTCATATTACACAGTTCTGGCACTTTCTGACTGTAGAATGCCTGACAATAATATTTGTGACATTACTTTGATATAGTGGGATTTTATCTGTATTTATTTATTTGAATAAAACAGAAATATAAAACAGTTGGGTACATAAAATAATTCTGCCACACACACTTCTTTAGGTTGTTTAGCATAAATATTCAGATTCTCAGTGGAAGCTTGTATTTTTTTTTACCAGAAGATGAGTGCTCGTAAACTGCCACTCTGCAAGTACTACAGAAGAGCTATCCGTTGCTGGAGGTAATTTAATTAGGCAACTCTTAGTTATTCAGGGGTATAACGTTTGTGACCATGGCTAGGATGCCTTCAAGAATGGCTCGAAAAGAAGTTTCAGACAATTTAAGTCTCCCTGCACCATTCCCTGCAGCCAAAAGCACAGGGGAACATGGCACAGAGACCACTGCATGACTGTGGGTGGCAACAGACCAGATATGGTGAAGTTTTCCAGCCTCAGATGAGGGTTGCTGAGCTGACGGGAAGGTGACCCTGCAGCAAGGCAGCCCTGTGATGTGGAGTGGCTGCTCCAGGTACACGACTGCGTGTGGGATCACTAGGCTCTCTGCTCTGCAGAGCTCTGCAGCATTGACTCTGGGCAATCAGTAGATTCTGGTGCTCCTAGCTACGCCTGCAATATCAGGGATTTTAAATCATGCAGGGCGCCCAAATCCCTTGTTACCTCAGATAACAGGGAGCTGATTGTATTAATATACCACTGCAGTTCCACTACACAAGAATGAAACACATGATTTGCAGGGAGGGGATGTTACAAGTAGCTATAAAAGAGATACAGTTTAGAAATCTCAGTTTTCATATCAGAATTTAGAGAAAATTTCTGTAATGAACACAAACTGCCCTTCTCCATTTTCTATTCTCTCCTTTCAGTCCCTGTCAGTTCATCTTTCTCATTGCCCCTATCCTAGCCTTAGTCTTTTTTGTATACGAGTCCTTGCTTCTCACCTATTTCCAACTCATTCCACTCCTTTTTCCTAAGAAATCTGAGTCTTTGCACACCACAGTCCCTTTTCTAGTGTCTGTGTCCCAGATTTAGCCATTTTTCTATCCCATTTCTGCAGGAAAACTTCTTTCCAGTCTCTGGTTGTGGAATACTACTGTAGATAAAATGCAAGAATTTTAATGCGAGATTTTGTTCCAGTATTTAAAGGGTGGCTACAAAGAATATGGAGAGTCCCTTTTTACAAGGAGTCACATGGAAATGGTGAGGGGTAATGAGTACAAGTTACTTCTGGGGAGATTCCAATTGGACACGAGAGAAAAAATATTCCATAATGAGAACAATAAGCCATTGGAATAATCTCTCCAGGGAAGTGGCGGATTCCTTAACATCATTGGACACCGTTAAGGTTCAGCTGGGCAGGGTGCTGGGCCATCTTGTCTAGGTCATGCTCTTGCCAAGAACGGTTGGATCAGATGATCCTTGAGGTCCCTTCCAACCTGGTATTCTGTGATACTGTGATTAAGTGAGTCTCTATTAAGGGTTTATGAACTGTTGTATTTATGAAGGCCTGTGAATGGGTTTCATGGATAGATTTTGTAAAGAAAGGCAGAAAGGCCTATCTCTAGGAGAAAGGTCACTTCTGCCAAACATGATGTTCATTCACAGAAAATGGGGAAATAAGAGCTTTTCCCAAGAAAGACTTCACGTCAAAACCTGTAACAGAGCAAAACAACATACTTTCCAAAAATGTTGTTCTTTGGAACTGGTTACATTGCTTTCACTTAAATTTTTTTTAATAAAATTCTAGTCTACTCTTGTTAACATTTTCAAAGCTGTAAGCAATTGAAAACAGTCTTAAATTGGAAGCATTGAGCAACCTTAATAATAAATAGTGCTACAAGCTCTGCTAAATATACTTAACTTCTTTGCACATTAAAATGCCTAGCAAGCTGCCAATTTTAGATAATAAAAATCCTCTAAACTAACAGCACTAAGTCCTCTGTCACAATGTCCCTGCTAGCTGACTATGAGATAAGGATTTGCTAATGCACACAAAAAATTACAACACTGGTAGAAACACTGCAGTGACCCAGAAGTGTAGAACAGAGTCAAATGTCCCTGAAAAGCAGACAAAGCAATCCAATGACAGCAACATAATTGCGACCTGTGTCTAAACATTTAGAGATTAATCAAATTCTTGAAATAAGTTTGTTTAAAGAAACTTTAAAATATAACACTGGTATGCAGTTTATGGAATTGTGATTCAGGTCCCATTAACAGCAATGAAAGAAAACAGGCTCCAAAGTCTGGTACCACAGTAATAAACTTAAACAGGCTTTTTGGTGAACAAGGACTAGGCAAACTACTTTTGTAACTATAAGTTCTGCAAATGTTACTAAAAGATAACAGTATTTTTTTAAAAAAAAATCCAAGCAGCAAAGGTGAATACCTTTCACAATGAATCATTGCAAAATTACCAAACCTTTTTATTTTGAGGGCCTTGGAAAGCACATTAGTGGTACTGCCTTATCTTATGATCTGAGGGTTTGTTTGGTTTGAACTGAAGAAAACTGGAAAAAGCTGAGCTGGATTTTGAACAGCAAGTTAGGCAATTGGAAAAACAGTGTAAACAGAATGTGTTCAATAACATGTGCCTAGAATTGTATTCAGTTCACTCTATCCATCTTGAATGAATGGTCAAGTTAAGACAATTAAACAGTAGGGGTTTCAGCACTGACTTCAGAAGGGCAAGTGTATATAAGATGTAAATCACATTTGAAAAAAATATTATAATGAGCATGAGAATGACCCCAGTAAAACGCTTCTGTTGTCATCCTGCTCCCTTAATTTGTTTTCCTGCAGCACACAGCAACACAATTTTTCAGCTCAACCTTCAACAGTCAGAACCATTACTGTGCTTGTTTCCCTAGAGTGGCCAGTTACCCAGTATGCCAGCAATGCCTTCTACTTAGTATGCCTTCAAGTCTTTACCCAAAAGTTAATGCTTTCTATTAAAAGTTCTCCTGGTACCACTCATTCTTGTCCAACTTCAGTGACACCAGTCTCTGTTTCTCATATGCCAAACAACAGTTGAACACTGTTACACACAGAATGTAATTACACACAATGTAATTCAAAGCAATACATAAAATGAAATGGAAGTGTATTATAAACCCCAGCACTTTTATGTCTTTAACTTGCTGCACAGACAATATCAAGTACTATCCATTTCTTCCTGCTTCATAAAGTGTCACAGATATTGGTCTCCAGAATGAAAGAAGGAAACAAACTGAAAAAATAATCAGAGTTATGAAGAAGTATGAGGGAAGGATGCGCTTCTATTTGGTAGGTAGAAATTAAGAATATTTCCAATTACATTTTACATAAAATATGTGCAAAACAACTCCCAAACCCATAAAAATGTGTAAAGCTTGAGCTGACTACCATTTTAAAAATATGACAGACAAAAGTTGTCAAAAAGAATTTACTCACCCAAAACCAATAGCTACCCAGTAATTTCTGACACCCTGATGTGGTCCCACCATGGGAAGAATGTCTGGAGAATAGGTGATAGGACCCGCAATTGTGTTTATAATGTCTGCTTTTTTCAGAACGGGGACCATATCCATAGCAGCCTCAATATGCTCCATTATTCTGTCTAAATCAGACTCAAATAGTTCTTTTCCAAAACCTGCACAAATATTTGACTCTTATTAAATACTTAATTACACTGAAAATATGTACATTTTAAATACAGTTATGCAATCTACGTATATAAAAGTTATTGGTCAGTGAGTATCTTCAAGCCTTTGCCATCCTACACAAGAAAAATGGCGTACATGAAACCCTAGTTACCTGCAGGATCAAGTTTATTGTCACTGAGTTATACTGTCCTTTATACATATTTGTTTAACCCTAAGGTCATGCAAATTCAACAATGAAGTAGAAAGGAAGTGGAGAAACACAGAAACCTCCTTCTATGTTAATAAGACCCACTTATTTTTCTCAACACGACAACAATTTGGTGATGAGAAAAAAGACACCGTCTGTGTCAGCTTATGATTATATGGTATTTAGTGAATTCATGGATATATTTCACCTTTCAGTCTAAGCTCCAAGCATTATTGAACATCACTGTGTAGAGGGACTTGACAATACTGGAAAAAATATGTTTGGGAAGCTATGGCAGTGCAATCCAAAACCCAACAGTGTGTTGGTTATTAAAAACAGCAACACTGTTGACTTAATATAACTCTCTGTCTAGATGCAAATGGAAAGCTGGAGCCTAGATATAACACAGCAACTTTTTATTTTCTTTTTTTTTTAATAAGCAGCAGTATAAAATAGGATTTATTTTTTTTGTACTAAAATTCTGCACAAATCTATAGCTTTCTTGGACTTACATCTGAGCATAGAATTTTGTCTATGATATTCCTTTGCTATACCTGTGTTCCTATTTGACAACCACATTATCTTTGGGGGAACAGCAAAAATCCAGAACCCCTGTCAATATAGAGAGAACTATAGCTTAGAAAATTCCCTTTGCCAAAGGCTACAAAACACAGATTTGGTGGCTGTATCTAATCACAATATACAAGTGCCTGCTCAGAGAGTCGGGTAAGACTATTTTGTAGATGTGTATTTCAGAAAGGCTTTTTATGTTACATTTTTATTTCTATTCAGTCTTCTCATTAGAGTTACGACTATTGTATGGAAAAAAGTTTCTGCATTTCAATCATGTATTGCAAATATCTTCTATTTTCCATTACACAGGGCAGCATGACAGGCTTATACACATTAAAATCGGTGATAGTGCTTATCAAGTTTAAAGATTTAATGTTCTTCATTACCTGGTGGGACCCCGTTTGTTACCCATGAATCCTGCAGCTTCATCTTCTCCTCACTTTCATATGGACCAAATAAAAGACCATCCCTTTCTTGCCTTAGATAGTATGATCCTTCTAAATCACGAATGACAGGCAATTCTGTTTTTAGGGCTTTCACTTCAGGGATAGTTGATGTCACAACATACTGATGATGAACAGGTATAAGAGGGTGCTGCAGGCCAATCATCTTGCCTATCTCACGGGCCCAGAAGCCTAGAGAAGATCAAAACCAAAACAGAAATATTCAAGCATTAATTTCAGTGAATGGGAAAAAACCAAATGCAGGAAGCACTGCATTTTATGGCATGTGACAAAGGAAAATTTTTGCATACTTTTAATTTTCAAATTATTTTTCATATTATCCAGCATAATTTTCTCTCCATAATTCCATGTCCTTGTTCCTAATTATACTACCATATATCATTTTTGTATTAAATTTTAGATGTTAAAAAAAATATAGTCAGTAAAATATAAACTAGGCTTCTAAAGTTTCAGAAGAGAATTTAATTAATGGTCCCACAAACCCTACGTTTTATTTCAGTAAAGTAAACCTGCGGTGCAGTCCTAGCAAGTCAGAGACATTTAAACATCAGAATAAATTATCTCACACCACAGGCATTATCCTAGCCTCTTAATATCAACAAAATGAGATAGTATGCTTTCCCAAGACAGTAGTCAAGTCCCAACACCCCAATACAGCAACGCAGTACTTGCAGCCAGCTAACTTTGAAAATTTAAGTTTCCCTCCTCTTTCACATGCATCGTGTGACTCATATTAATAGTATGTCTCTCACATAGCAATCAATTCATTATGATGTTCATATCGGTCAGTGGTCAACCTGTTCTCCCATAGTTGCCCAGTTTAAAATTCTGAGACAGACTGTGACAAGAAAATGCAAGCAACGATTTCCCTGCCCTTAAGCCTGCTCAAGGTCTTTCATGTATACTACTAGGCATAAGATAAAGATGACTTTATTCTTTTCTAGGGTTAAGCTGGTAAGACACATTCACTAAGTGAATACTGATGTAGAAGTCAAGGAGTGAAAGCCACTTAACTGCCAAACTTACTAGTTTGGGCTCTGCATCATGGCTCACATCTGCTGCGAGGTTGGAACATACAGATCTGGGAATTAGATAGAATTGACCGGAACAGAAGCTGGTCCAAGAAGCTTGGAATATCCCTCAGCCCCACTCTCCTGGCTTTTAGATCAAGGAGCACAGGTCTCAGAAGTGGGTTTTAAGGGGGAAAATCCAGTGAAGCAGAGTTTCAGTGGAGTCTGGGAGTGAGGGTTGGGGAAAGGCAAAATGGAAAAAGAGGGAGAGATAGCAGGGCATTCCAAATAAAAGACTATGTGACATATGGCATCCAGGAAAAGAAAACAGGTCAGCCTGATTTCTGTGCAACCACCTGACTCTAAACTCTTTATGGAAAATTATCTCCAGCAAGATTTGCTACTTAAGACAGCTGCTCCTCGCCCTGGGATTTACACTCATGTTGCCCAGTTTAACATATAACTTTTCTTCCTTTTTGCTGCTTACTCACCTTACTCAAATGCTGTTACCTCTCTCTTTAAATCCATACTTTCTAAGATCTGGTCAAAATTTAGCTCTCAGGGCCCTAAGGGCACTAACAGGCATTAATGATCCTGAGCAGCCTCACCTGAGACCTTCACCCACACCCCTGCCCATGGGCACAGGAGTCCCATTTCAGGTCAACTCAGAGCCTTCAGAACCTGTCTGAGCTGGATTGATGGTAGGTGTACCTGTTTACAGCACAGGTCTGTCACAACCATGCCTGTGCCCGGCCATGGACCTCATTGATCCAGACCCTGATCCGTGGACTACTTCCCAGCTTGACCTCATCCCAGTCTCATCTCTATGCTGCTGCCTGTTGATCACTTGGCAGTATCTGACCCTGGTTACCGTCACCAGACCTGTTCCTGACCTGTGGCTCAACCTCCTGGCTTGGCTTCAGCCTGCCTTGATCACTATGGACCTGCCTGTGCCTCCTGCCCCCATGCTTGTCTGGAGATGGGGATGGTGGGCCTGCCCTGTAGGACAGAGCCCTTGCTGGCTCGGCCCCTTGCCTGCCAGCCTTGTTATTACACTTGGCTCCCCCGCCAGCAGGGAGCAGCCGGCCCATGCTGCCTGCTGACATTAATTTGGGAATACATCCTCCCATCGCTGGCATGGCCTAACGCCAGGGCAATTAGGAAAGTGGAGCTGGGCTGTGCTGGCCTTTTGCCCCTTCCCTCGCACCAGGAGAGCTGTTCCTCTCTTATTTAAAATTATGAATCAGCCTCAGGATCTAACACTCACAGTTTTTAAAAATGCAGATTTTCTGAGGAAAATGTTTTCTCTGGTGACTCGCTTGACAATTGCTGACAGCCAGCTAACGCAAAGAGCAGGAAACCTAGGCCATGACAGAGAGATCTTTTCAATTAAAAGCCCTTACCCAGTAAATACTGAAAACTAGTATCTGTTGTTCTTTATTTATTGTATGTAAGGCTTTTGCTTCTTAATAGCATCCTCACCATTTGGAGGAGATGCACTGACAGAACACTTGTTAAGAGCCTTTAAGGCTCCTGGAACCTGATTTATGCTCCCTTATTAAAAAAAAACAAACTTAAACAAAACCCAAACAAACAAACAAACCGAACCAACCAAACAAAAAAAACCCCAACAAAAACCCAAACCAAAACAAAAAAATTCTAATAAAGTTGAATTTCTAGCAAATCTGGAAGGGCTTGCTCCATTACACATGACAAATACAAATGTGGATTTCAGTGGAGCCAAACAACCTTTAGGGAATTTCTTTTGATATGTGCATTTCCATGTCACAAGAAAACTATGTCAGGTAAGGTCAGCTAATGATCAATGGACAAGAAAGAAAGGTGAACTAGCAGAATCATACTCTGTTTTCCTGCCAAAATTATTTGGATTTAAAGAGATATTTCGGAAAGAAATAGTGCTCTAGGAATGTGGTCCTAATAAATTCCCTGTTTTGCTAACTCATTAAAACAGAATCAGTGTGAAAATATAGAGAGCAAGTATACTGAAGCTCCTCAAAGAAATTAAAATGGCAGACTTAATTTTAAGTCTTTTAAACTTAACTTTTTTTCTTTCAAAATTATATTAAATTTCTTAGCATTAAGTTTGCAGAAGTACATTACAAACACAGCTGCCTTTAAATTGCTTTTGAATTAAAGGGAAATGGTTTAGGTTTGCTCAAAATCAAATCTCACATTTTGCACTTCTAAAAAAAACCACTACACTTACGATAAGTGCTTATTTAATTGCTTAGAACATCAACAGCTGACATTTACTAAATGTAAAATATTACAGTTTCTTTGTTTAAAGTTTTTGAACCATGTGTAAAAGCTATTACAAACACCAAAATGGCAAAAGGAAGAATATGTTCTCTGAAACAAAATTCTAATTGGAAGCAGATGTCAAGTTCTATCACACATAGTTGAGATAAATGAAGGTATAAATTATATCTCCAGGACATTTGTGAAGATTAAATTGTAGAGATTGCAAACATCTGAGGCTGAAATATTTAGTGGTGGTATTACTTAGCATATCTGCGGAACTATGTAATCTATCTCTTGTTTTTAAAAAAGATAATGTTCCCTCACTACATATATAAAAATGGTTGTATATACAGTGTGTACACATCTGCAAATGTGTGCTTATATACATACAAACATATTCTATGTATAAACTAAATTAATAATTTTGCAGACTCTAATCAAACATTCCATTATAAATAGGCTGCAAATTACTTGAGCAGTCTCAGTACCCAGTTAGTTCATGTCAGGGATTATTTATTAGGCATCTGCTTTCCTCCCAAATGGAAATCTCACATAAGGAATGGCTAAAGATTGGTTGAAACTAGTTTGTTCCATAGCAGATGTTGGATGGGGGGGTGGACAAAGAATGTAGAGAGCATTCTGATATATTTTCCTCTGTTCATATGGTAACATGAGACAAAAATATGAGCTCTGAATTATACCAGTCATGATCTGTAGTGGAATGAGGCAAGGCTGAGAAGAATGAAAGTTAGCTGAGAGACCATTTATAAGAGATATGTGTTATGCAGTATTGATTTCACATCCTTAGCCAGAATGTTAAGCAATATGTGCTTCACATGTTCATTTTGGCTGAAATGTTAACTACACAAGAGAATCAACCAAATGTGCTGTTGATGTAATAACTTATTACATAATAAAAAAGACATGAACATTTCACAAAGGTGCATTCTAATTTTTGCAAACAAACTTTGAAGCATTTACTAAAACCCATGCCTATTGTCAACTTGATATATAAGCCAAAGAAAGTTATGTACACTACAAAAATATAAGGAAATTAGTACATTTGTGATACTTCATCCATATGATGCAGAGCCAGTAGTTAGGCAATGACTGCCTAGAAGCTTGTGGTCTAAATAAGAAGTCTGATTGCCAAAATAGCTTCCTTTCCATTCCCTAATCTTGTATGACTCCCAGACCAATATATACATACCATGTAACAAATGACATAAGGATCCTCTTAGTAAGACAGCTTGTGATCTTGTAACTGAATGCTGTCCCATAATTCATGACTGAAAGCCATGAACTGACAGTCCAAAGGCAATCAAATATTGATGCCTCTTGTCTTCTAAGTGCTTGACTTTGTGGTCTAAGTAATTCTCTTAATTTGGTTTTCTTGTTTGTGTGGTTGGTTGTTTTTTAAAAAGCATACTGAACTCTTCTAGTTCTCTCTCTCTCCAAAATGTCAGTGTGGCACTCACAAGCATGTTTAGAACTTCAAGGTGAACTTTTTCAGATCCCTGCTATTTTAGCTATTTAGCTTAGCAATTGCTGGTGATCATGTATATATGGGAGGCATATCTTGAGAAAGCACACTTTTCAATGGGTTTCCCAGTTAGATTTTACTGAAAGCCTGGAATGATCTGACAGAGGGCTGTCTGCATCCCAGACATTGAAAGGTTACCCCGGTCTCAGCAGTTGGCCTTTTTATCCCATTACCTCCAAGTTTCTCTCTATCCCACTCTTCTCTCTTCCCCATCCCTGCTTGTCCCAAACCTGCTTTTTTGCACTGTCTCAAACTCTGCTCTTCTTACTCCAGTCCTTACATCCTTCTTCAACTCTTTTTTCTCCATGTGCAAGTCAGTCTCCCCTATTTGTGAAATCCTGTCCCCCTTCTCTTCCTTCCAGTCTACCCCCATCTACTTCTCCCTTGCTATTCCAGTGTCTTTCATGCTCAGGCAGCTCAGACAGCCTGTTTTCCAGTCTCAGTTTCAGACACAACCATTCCTCAAGTATTCTTCCTAATCTTTCAGTCCAAAAAGCTTCAGCTCCAGTTCACTTCAGATCCCTTTTCAACATTTCAGATCTGTTCTCTCAATCTCTCTCCAAGGTGTCATCCCTAATGTTGACATCCCTGCAGTCGCTCCTAGTTTGAGCTTTCTTATTCAGCAAGTCCCCTAGCACATAAGTGTTCCACTTGCTGCCAGTACTCCCAACCACCTCCAGGAACCTTTTCCATACATTTCACTCTCCTTGTCTCTTCCCCATCCAGTCCAACTCACTTACAATTCCAATTGTCAGCCATCATTATTCTACCCACTAACAAGAAGAGTTCCTGTCTCACACAACTTCTTCATTTTATCTGCTTCGCACTAGAAATAGATGGTTTTTTTATTTTCCACTGCCCAGATATAGAAAGGAATTAAAAAGACTTGCTTATATATCCTTGCTCTCAACTCACTTGTCCCATCTGAACAAGAAGAAAAAGTCCTCTTGATCCATCACAGCTTCATACTCAAGGCTGGTTATTCATCAATGGGATGTGTGAAAGACTCATGCCTTAAAAATGCAAATAGATTCAGTTTGAGACAGACAGAGTCTGAAAAAATGTTGTCCAAATGGTAAATATTCAGCATGTTTTCAAACAACTGAAAACAGAAACTCCTCTACTAGGAAGCAGAAGGCGCACTTCACATAGGAGGTGCCAACAGTTTCACCAATAATATATTTTTCTATAACTTGTATAAAGAAGCATAAAATTAAGTGAAGTTTAGATGGAATACAGGGTTTCAGAATTATCAACGCATTTGGCGAAACAAACACAAACAGCTGAACAGCTCTTTGAAGCAGAAACATCAGTTTGGCTTCTTTAACCCAATGAAAAATAAAAATTGTGTATGTAAATTCCAGCTCCTTTGAGTTAGGAAATTTTTATTACATGAAAATACTGTGTCGTACCTCAAACCAGGACATTCTGTTAATCCAAGTGTATGTTTAAAATGCTACTCAAAGGGCAACAAAAATCTTCTGTTTCAAGGATATGGGGATAGAGTTAAATCTCAGAGAAAGATAATACTGAAATAGACAGGGTTATCTTACCCATTGCAAATCCTCAGTCTCTGAAAAAACAGAGAAGACATTTCTACGTCATTTGTACATCCCATCTCCCTTCCTAAGCATCCTTCATAAGATTTTAGAAAGCAATATGCATAGACAGTAACCTCCCTTATACACAACTTACTGTAGACCAGTAAAGCTCTCTTGTGCTACTAAAATCTAACAAGACAGTCTGGCTAGTAACTAATGGAGACAAGCCAGAAAGAAATATTTTGAACTCCTAGTCAAGGACAATTAACATAAAAGCTAAATTGTCACAATACTGTAAAATAGTATGTGCAAAGTACATTTTACCACAAACCAAGTGAATGTTCAATACAATTCAGTACAAATGCTTCATGTCAGGTAGTTTGTTAACCTGAAGAGTATTCAAACGTTATGTTAAATCCTACCTGCAGTATTCACAATTCTCTTTGCTTGAATTATTCCAAGTGGAGTTTCAATTTCCCATGTCCCATCTGATCGGGATTTCAAATTAGTCACTTGGACAGGATAATTTATTTGGGCACCATATTTTCTGGCTCCTGCAGCCAAGGCCATAGTGAGAGAATAGGGATCGATATGACCATCTCCAGGATTGTACAGGCCAGCTAAAACCTAAGTGGAGGTAAAATCCCACAAAACGAAATAAATTCAAATCTATCAAAACAAACCAATTCTATAAAACCCACTTTATTTCTTGGATGTACTAAGTCAAATCAAAACAAACTTTCAAAACATACAATAACTACAGCTATCTAACTTATCAATTGTCTAGGTAAGTAAATTTGCTCAGTTCTCCAATGCAATCAAAAGTTGCAATGCTTCAATATTATAATATTATATATATTATAAGTAATAGTATGCACATTGGCATACAGTATGCACTAAAATGCACGTGAATCTGATTTGAGTTTCCAATGCATCATTTTTCATTAAAAAACAAGATTCATTTTGTACAATTCAAATAAAGGAAACAAACCTTATGTCTACATATCTGATAGACCAATATTTAATTGCAATGGGAGTTATTTTCCATAAAATATGGTTCTTTACCTTATCCATTTTTAATAAGGGAAATAACTCTTGGACTTTCTCAGGCGTGATTAGGTACTGCTCTGTTGAGTGCCAACCAGTACGAGTCATTTGGTATTTGAATTCATCCACTCTAGTAGGGGTTGAAGCAATTCTGATGCTGCCAGGCTGATGAAACCCCACAGCCTAAAACAAAGAGCAAAATTGAATGAACCTTTATGTGACTCCCTAAAAGCATGTTCCTATGCTATGGGAAGTCTACAGGAAGTTTGCCACTGACATCACTGAAAAAAGATTCAAATAATTTAGGTGCCCTTGAAGGAATAGGACTTAAATGTAAACTCCTAAAGAAAATGACGTTTTCATAAAGGTTGCCAAATTAACTTCCTAGGTTAATACATGCTATCTTCAAAGCAGTTCTAAAAAGCTTTTATAGAATGTAGTGATACAATTGTTTTTATTAAGATTTGAATAATATTGGAATTTTTGCATTTATAGACTTTGAAAAATAGAATCAGATACATCTCAAAAATAAATATACAAAAGTTTATACCAAAATCTTATATCAATATCATAGTCAAATGCCTGCATAATTTTCTATTGAGTTGCTGTAAAATATATTTAACTGACCTTTACTGACACAATGAAGAACACACCACCACCACCCCTGCCTTTAATAAAGTAGAAATCCTTGTATAGCTGGACACTGAATGCTCACTTTCTGGTATACACTACTTCCTTCACCTTTTCTATGTTACCTCACAGGACATTAATATGGCTGAGTAAGCCTTCTAGTGGAATTCACAATGATAATCTGCTGTAGTATCTTATCTAGGTGAGCAGTACAAAGAAGAAAAAAGCATTTTATTACAATTATCAAGTTTGTAGATGACTACAGTGAGGATCATGTAATTTTCCAAAGCAAGCATGTCCGAAGCAAGCATGAGTTTAGTAAATGAAATCTATATGGCTCAGTGATGCCAGATAAAAAAGATGGCTCCTGTGTTTCTCTGCATACCCATTCCTTAAGTCACTAGATAAAAACACAACTCTGAGAGGGGTGGGAAGAATACAGCAATCTTCTCAAGCACAGTCAGCATCATATCATATGAATTTTTAAGTAGACATGTTTAAAGCAGGAATGTATCGTAGTCAATCCATTCATTCCAGGTCCCTGATGCTATTTTAACTCCTATACCAAGTCAGAGTTGTAGAATTTCAGTGTCCTGAGATTTTGAGATGTTTTATGAAACCAATTTTCTTAAACTTAATATATATGCAGGCAGGAGAATGTATTTCAATAAAAATGGAACCTTAGGGTAGTCATTAGCACATATGCAACTTGCCAATTTTTTTGGTAAGAGTATTAGTAGATTAGTATTGATCTGAATTAATACTTAAAAGTTAAGATTACCTGTCCAGTCTCTTCTTCCAGCTTTTCATAGAGTTTGATGCTGTAATAATGGATTTTCTTCAGGTTTATTCCAGGATGAAAATAAGTAGTTAAACCAGCCTCAGAAAAGAAATAGGAACAACAACATAGAGATATGGTTAGATATGCAGTGTTTGCTTTCTCTTCTTCCAACTGTCATTCAAAAAGGAACTGTCAAGATACTGTAAAGAAAAACAACACATGGAGAGAGCCAACTGCTACAAAATTAAAAATAAAATCCTTTCCCTACTTATGGCATTCTTGTTCTCTGCACGCGTGTTTTTCCACCTGCCTTTTCTCATCAAATTTGTCAACCAATGATACTGTGGCAGTTGTTCTCTCCTATGGTTTCCTTTCTTCCTTAAATTATTCAGTTGTCTATTTCAAATCTTTTGGAAGAGACTCACAACTCCATTCCTGATCAACTACGTTGACTGATAACCTTTAAATGTCCTGTAATAGGATCTTTTTCTTTTTGTAAATGGAGATGATAGGATAGAAACCAAATCTTAACAAAGATGAGATCTTAATGAGTTATTACTTTCCTGGGGTGTGAACAACAGGGGGGTAGAAGTCAAAATTCTTCTGTTCTCAACAGTTGTCTTATGTAGCAGTTAGAGAGCAATTACTGCATTTCATAAGTAGGTTAAGAAGTTAAAATACATGTGAATTTTGCACATCATTTTACCAAGTCTGACTTTAGAAAACTGTCAAGCCCTTTTGGGTTCATGTAAAAGTAAAATCAAGAAGTTACTGCAGCCTCTTCATGTTGGGGAAACTGTTCCCCTGTCTACAATAGAGACAGTTGCATCAGTCTAATGATATTATATATAATGAAATGATATATAATAACTGCAGATATTTAGTGTTTAAAAAGAGCAGAATTAAATAAAGCAGTATTACTTAAGTTAAGCATATGTCTGTATCTCCTGAATTGCACCTGACTAAAATCCTTCTTCCAAGTGAGACATCAGAAATGCAAAACTATCATAGGTTTTCAAGATAAGTAACTAAACTGATTCAAATTTTGTACATACAAATATATATCATATTTTGCTAACCAAAATAGAGTTCATTCATAGATTAAGGTTGCTTCAATTCAGGGAGCTAAACACCACACTCCACCTTTGTGTTCACAGCCATTCTGGTTAAAAAAAAAAGCTGGAAGCATAAAACTGAAAAGTAATACATATAATAGAGGAGTTCTGATATTTTCTTTCTAAGTTGCCTAATATGCATATGCATTAACCACTCTTGATTTTAACTTGTCAGCTCTGTTATGTGCTACATATTTTAAGGCTTTAACTTTTAAAGCTAGTGGAATAACTACACATACCAATAACAAAAGCAAAATTTAGTTGTCTTTAAAGACTTATTTTAATTCAAACAAATTAATCATGCTAACAACCTATTAAACATTACACTCCTTGATATTAAAAAGTAGTATCAACATATATTGCATGAATTAGGCAGCACATCCTCATCTTTTTTTTTAAACAATGGCCTTTTCTGACCCATCTTGATTTGTGCAGCTTCGCATTGAAGACTGATTCTTTTTCTTCAAAATCAATTAACTTCAAACTACTCTTAGTAAATGGCTTATACTCAGATACCACTTCTGTCAAAACCCATAGATCATACTCACTGCCTGAGATGACAGGTCCTCAGTGTTTTCAAAGCAAAAGTATAACTGCCTGGCATTTATGGTCGCATGTCTTTAATCACAGTTTTAAAAGTTTTTCCTACCTTTCTTTGTGAGGATTTTATGTTTCTGCTATCTTAAAGTTTACACAAGATACCATAGAGTATCATATGACTGAAATGCCAAAACAAACCAATAGAAAAAAGTGCAAAAATATTTACCAGTATTATATTTTTCAGTTGTGCCTGTATTTTATTCATAGATTTGGCTCTAGTTCCCTAAGTATGTTTGGTATTGTTCATTACCTCAACAATCAGAGTATAAAAAGTGATCACTCAAATCTGTAAGAGGGAGATAAATCTATTAAGGGCCACAGTGAGCTCAAAGTAGGAATGCTTTCATGAATTCAGAAAGTCTCTGGGCTAAATTGACAGTCCAGAAAAAATACTGCTTGTCCTTTTCTTATCATCATATTGGATCATCATCCTACTGGACACCGCTGGAGACTAGGTATTGGACTAAATGCATTTTTTATCTCATTTGATATGTGTGCTTTTATGTTGTTATGAACACATTTTAGTCACACCAGACTAAAACCCAGGGCTGTTTCACTGCAGAATTTGTAATTAAAACTTGCTTGATTCGCAAAATATAAATCCTAAGGGCCTTTTTTCTCTGTATACAAAATGAAGAAATAAATTATGCACTGAAGTGCTTACATTTCTTAGCCATGTACAATAACCTATAAGCAATTAATTTATTTGTACCTGCAAATTTTGTCATCTCATATTATTTTTACTGTCTCCTTTTATATATGTAAACATTTTCTGGTTTTCTGTTATTTTCCCAAATGTAGTAATCTGTTTTCCAGATGTAGGGAAATTCAATTTTGGTAGTCACTGTTAGTAAAGTAATTTTAAGCCAAATGAACAACAAATCACTCGCAAGTTAGCTGTAAAACCATATTAGCATACAAGAGCATATAATTGCAGGAATTAAATCAACTTCTCCCTCTGACATTTTAAAGTGAAGAAAAGAATTCTAAGCATTTTGTACTTTTTAGTTTCAGATGACAAATGTTTCTGATTTCAGGAGTCCATTTGGGAGCCAACTATAACTTGACTGGACTATGTAAAAATTAAAATCGCAGAATCATAAAATAATGAGAATAAAACCAACAAAATTGAATGGGACCTCACAAGGTCTCTATCCAACCTCATACTCAAAGCAATGTCAGCTCTGGGATCAGACCAGCTTGCTCAAGATTTTCTCCAACCTGGGTTAAAAATCTCCAAGGACAAGAGACTGCACTAACTCCCTGGCCAAGTACAAAACTTTGCATTTGTCCTTGTTAAATTTCAGAAAGTTCCTCTCTTGCCATCCTTCCAGCTTGTCTAGGTCTAGCATGGCAGCCCCATCCTTGAGTACACTGACCGGTCCTCTCAGTTTGGTGTCAACTGCAAATTTGATGAGCAGGTACTTCATCACCTACTCCAGATCATTGACAAAGATGTTAAAAAAGGATGGATCCCAGAACAGACCACTGTGACATTCCACTTATTTCCAGGCTTTAGGTAGAGTATGACCCATTAACCACTTCCCCCTGAGCCAACCATTGAAACAGTCATCTAAGTATTTAGTTGTCCAACCGTATAGACCGTATCAACCTCAGTTGAATACATGAATATTATGGGACACTGTTTATAAAGTCTTGCCAAAATCTAGATAAGTGACATCAACTGCTCTTCCCTTGTCTACAAACTAAATCATTTCATCTTAGAAAGCAATCAGGTTTGGTCAGGCTTGATTTACATTTAGCAAATCTATGCTATGCTGACTGTTCCGTCATCTTTTTTATCCTTTATAGGCACAGATCTGAGACTCACTACATGATCTCCCAAGAACCAAATTATGGCTAGCTGACCTTTAGCTCTTCCACTCATCCCTTTGGCTTTTTCTAAAGGTACATACATATGCCTATCTCCAAATATTGGACACCTCCACCATCTCCACAGTCTTTCAAAGGTGATATATCTGTGGCCTTGTAATGCCATCAGTAGCATCCCTGGATGCAGACCATCTATTCCAATGTATGCACATGAGTCAAGTTCTCCAGGTAATCCCTGGCTTGATATTCATCCACTGCGGGTAGTTCCTCTTCTCCTTGAACCCTGCTCAGAGCACAGAGGCCTGAGAAACCTTTTCAATGAACACTCGGGTGAAGAAGACATTGAGTACTTCAGCCTTATCAGTGCAAACTGTGACTAAATTACCCACCTCATTCAGCAACACTCCTGTATTTTCCTTACTCAGCCTTTTACTACTGCAGCAGTAGAAACTCTTCTTGTTGCCTTTTATGTTCCTTACAAGTCTTAACTCTAGTTGAGCTTCAGCTTTCCAAACATCCATTTCAATTGCACAGGGAATTTTTTCTAAATTGCCTCTTTGTAGTCTTTTCCTGCTACCACTCATGTATCATGTTTTCGCTCCAGAACTGAGACAAGAGTCCTCTATCTGGCCCAGCTGGCTTCCCAATGAGGCTACTTTTTTTTCCCGAGTTTCAGGGTGACCTCTCTTGTATTTGAAGGAGATTTGCTCTAGGTTTTGCTCTATTTTTTTGGTTTTGTAGGTGAACATGATCTGGGAAAATAATTTTAAGAATGGCTACTTTGCTATGAGAATTGACATATTAAAGTATTTTAATAGTTGAAATTTTTATATGTTAAAATGCTTATGTACCAGTTTTGTTCTGTTCCAGGCTGTTTCAGATTGTATATTAATGCCATGACTAGATTGGCATTCTGGAGGAATATGGTATTAACAGTGTTATACCCTATGTTTTCTCTTTTCACACGTTTGACAAGTTGTAACAAGTTTTTATTTGTCGTGTCTGTGCTTGATTAACTGCCAGCAGCAAGATCAATTGCATGTTGCAAGAAAAAGTTTCACATGACAGAATGATAGGTTAAACATTTTCTTAGAAAACACCTTTTAAAAAAGTAACAACACAAAAAATCTATTTGCTGAATGAGTTATATATGTCTTGTTCAGCCCCTAGGGTTTCAGTGAGATTGCAAATGATCTGACCTGCGGAATAATACAACTTCAAGAGTTCTTCAAGCCTAAGCTTTGACCTAATTTATACACATATAATAACCACTATTTCTTCATGGTTAGATACGTATAAAAATGAGCAGCACTTGCTCTGTTATTCGTGTCTCCTTATTACTGGTAATATAAAAATATGCATACTCTCTGTGCTGTTTAAATAACACACATGAAAGTCACCCATATTTATCTCAGATCTGAGAAGTATAAGAAAGTTTTTGGCAGCAATACTAGCAGGAATATGACTTGTACCAAATATGATCCTGAGCTCTTGCAGGACTTAATAGACTGTGCAAGAGGGTAGATGTGCTATAGCACAGCAACATCTGAACCAGGCTTTCAACATTTCTGGGTGCAGGCAATGAAAAATTACATGTATATTTTTTGTCTGTATCTAGTACTGTATCACGGTGAGGAAGCCACTGATGAACGCACAGTGCCTAGTATAACAAAGAACTCATGGTCACAGTTTAGATCTTTCTCATCTCCTGAAACAGCCTTGTCATCAACTTTTTCATCTTCAGACACAGCACTCTGAGTTCAATGCAAAGATACCATGTATCTGTGTCCGGTTTACTCTGTCCCATAACTAAGTGTTTTGCTGTCTTAATCGCAACAAATTCTGTTGCAACAAAGGCCACAAGACAACCCTGTCAATAGTGGTAGTTTAGGCATCTTCTCTGCTACACTCCTGGTCCCTCCCTACCTTTGAAACAGAATTCTTCAGTGCTCCATGGCCTCTCCCACTAAGAAGTGGGGGCAAAAATACTGAAGGAGAGGTTGCTTTTACATAGTTATGAGCAATAAGGTAGAGTGAGCGAGTAGAACAAGAAGAACAAAGGAAACACTCAGTAACAACCCCCATTAATGATTTCTTATTCAATGAGGGGATTTTTATGAAGTTTTTTACACACATACTTTTTTCTATATGCATTGGGTAAATAGAATTCAGTCCATACCTCACTCACGCACTCATGTACTTAAAGTATTTCTCTGAGCATTTCATAGTTACGAGTCAATACACAAGACACATGATCTGACACTTTGCATAGTGTTGCTCTGTTCGCTGTGGTATGACTCTGAGATGTAATAACTGATTTTTTTTTGTCCTAACTCCAAGCAATATGTTTTCTTTCACTTTGTTGAAAAGCAAATAAAATTAGGAATAAACCTGCTTATACGTTTCATGCAGTGATTTTTTTTACATTTCCATTTTTACTGTTGTTCTCTCCTAAGGCCCCAAACACACAAAATATCTGCACTAAGATGAAGTATTTCAGTATTTCAAACTTCAGACTTCCTCCCTTGAGAGTAGTATAAGAAAATATAATCCATCTCAGTTATCCTCCTTAATTTGTTCCTAAAAGGCACAGATACTATAAGTATTGCATAAATGCTGTATTGTATTAACAGAGTACTTCAAGAGACAGCAAACTCTTGGGATTGCTCTTTTGGATTGCTACATGCAGGCATAACTTCTTCCCAATTTCAGTTGAGCGTAGCTGGAAATTAATGGGAAAAGCATCTATTATTGTGACAAGCTTTATTTCATTTCATTACACTACCTACTCCAGACATTGATACAGAAAATACCTAATTACAAACATGCATGCTGGGCACCAGTATGTCCCTATGATTAGCATTATCTTGTCCCCACCCTGTCGTTATTACATATATGTCTTTTTGGTTCTTTTCCTTAGAGTACAGACAAACACTCAATCTTAAAAAAGCCCCAGTGTACAGTTGTTAGCTTTGCTCCTCTCAGATTTTGTGTAATGTCAGTGGTAGCAGGCAAGAAAGCTCTTGTCTCTAATAAGTATCAGTTTCTGGGACAGTGATATTGTCTAAGAACTGGACAGAGATGCTGCTTCTTGATCACCTCTTTTTCAGGATGGCACATATATAAAACCCAATTACAGTACAATAACGCCAATTTTCACATTTCAGGTTTATGCATGCCAGTGCAAACACTTCAAACCATAATGCCTGCAGTATCAATTAGCTTGCCTTAGAAATAAAACCTTAAATTTAAAAAGTCCAAGTTAAAATAAAGTTTAAAGTCTAAATCCAATTAATGGTTAAAAATGTATAATAACAACAGTTACCTTCAAGTAATTTCAAAACACAGTATATGTCCCAATTTTTACAAATGAGAAAAGTGCACCATGGATAGCCGAATCAACTTTCACAATTTATACAACCAATCTATACAGAACTCAGTGCTAAATTTTGTACGTACAAAATAACCAAAATAATTAATCTCTGGAAAACCAGGGAATGTAAAGGTAGTGAAACTCCCTTCACCATTACATACACAAACGGCTGTTAATCTGAGAGATTAACAAAACATTTCTTACTGCATGCCAAGTAGATCCTGCGGTGAGCTCAGATTTTTCTAGCAGAACAACATCCTTCAAGCCGGCTTTAGCCAAGTGATAGGCTAGACTCACGCCAACACAACCACCTCCAATGATCACCGTGTCTGCTCTGTCCTTCCCCAAGGAAGGAGTTGAGGTTTCTTTCCTGGGGGAAAAAAAAAAATTTAAAAAAAAGTAATAAATTACTGACAGTTACAAAAAGACAATTGCACTTTCGTCCATGTCTTTTGTTTACTGCTCCAATCATAATATAATTTTGTGCTTGCTTGGGAGTCTAGAGACACCTAACCTCTTCACTATTCTCTTTGTTCAAAGTAAATGCTTTAAAATGGGCACATCCATAAACAGTAGTAACACAAAAAACCAAAGCAAGCTTGCTTCCACTCACAACTTTAAATCTTTGTTATTTATTCCAACATATGCTTATATAAGAAACGATACCCCTAAAATGACAGTGTCAAAGCCTGAGTTTTCAGAAGTGCTATAGTATTGGTATCACAAAGACAAACTCTTCAAAAAATGCCTACTTAGTAAGGCCCCTTAATAAATTTCTAAAGCCAATGTCAGCAGACTACATCAGTGTATATGCCTTCATGAACAATGAAATTTAGTATTTTCATGTTCTGTCTATTTTGACATGTTCTGCTTTGCTGAAGTGAAAACATTATAGAAACAGGGTTTTGTAAATGGCTTACACCTGCTATTATACCACACTCCATTTTCACAACCCCTTTAATCCAGTATAAACCAGAACTGTTGCCATAGGCAGACCCATTTTTCTCCATCTCATCTGATCCTCCTCTCTGCTGCGCCATCCACAGACAGACAAGCAGTAGGACAGATCTCGATTTTTAGCCCAATTTAAAAAAAAAGAAAAGGAAAAAGAGACATTTTAGGGGGATGTGAGACAAGGTAGGGCCTCTTAGTACATCAGAGGCAGAGATTGCTGTGAAACCACGGTACTCTTTCCCTTCAGGACAGTTAATCAATACTCAGCTTTATCTCCGCCCCTCCTTGTACAGTTGCTTTTTCAAGTTCTCTGGCAAAAGGCTTTCTAATGTGTAACTAGTCTTCCACCTATCCTCCACTCAGAAGTCAAAGCTGTGACTTTTAAGTCTCACAAATGGAAACCTGATAAAATAACATTTTTACTGCAAATGCAGGAGGAATATGCACCATGCTTATTTGCCATGTGGCAATGAATGAAAACTACCATTAAAGGGAGCACTGGACACCACAGGTTTTCCACACTTGGTGCACCACACATGGGCACGTGTTGTTTTTTGAGACGACATATTAATTTTTGCAAGTTAACCATAAGCTCTTTAACAGCCAGGTGTGAGACACTGGCACCAGCTCCTCTACTGAATTCTGAGGTAACCAAGGTCAAGCCTAGAGGCTTTTTTCATGCTTCTTTCATCCCGTGAATTTGAGATTTCCTCCCCTGGCTGCCAGCTCTTTCCAAACCTTTTCTCCCAGAAGCCGGGTTAAGGACCTGCAGGTTACCTTCCTGCCCACTACACGCATCACCCAGATGTTTGCTCCTGCCCGTTGAAGCTGCTCATTTTTTTCTGCTCGCCCCGAAGGCAACAGGAGGGATCCCCCTACAATCACCTCGGGCTGGGCCTGCTCTTTACCGCCGAAATGCGAGGCGCAGGGAGGAGGGGGATGCACCCCCTGCCCGCACCTCGCCGGCCCGCCCACCCCGACGAGCAGCCGGCGGAGCCCCGCAGGCCGGCAGCAGGAGCCGCGTTCCCCGCACCCTCTTCCCCTCACCGCCCCCTCCGGGCAGCGTTTCCCTCGGGGGTCGCGCCTGCTGGCGGCGCGGAGGCCAGAGGCCGCCCGCCGCCGCCGTTACCGGCTCCTCCACCCGCGCCCCACCGCCCGCCCCGGCCCGACCCGCACTCACCGCCCCTGGGCGCCCGCCGCGCCGCCGAGGGTCCGCAGGGCGGCCGCGGCGAGGGGGTCGGGCCGGCCCCCGCGGCAGGGGCTCGGCAGCAGCCGCAGGGCTCCCCGCAGCACCCCGCTCATCCCGCCGGCAGCAGGGATGGAGAGCGCTGGCTCCGCGCCTCTCCCGACGGCGTCCCGTCCCGTCCCCTCCCTGCCCCCCGTCGAGGCCAGCCCTCACAGAGGAGGGCGCGGACCCGCCCCTTGGCCCAGGGGGGCAGCCCCGGGGGAGCAACCGGGCACCTCCTGACCCCGAGCCAGGCGGGGGCGGCGGCGGGACGGTGCGGGGCAGCCCCGGGCCGTGCCAGGGCGCCCCGAGGGGTCAGGGGCCGGGCCGGGCAGGGGTGCCGCCCCGCAGCGCTGCCCACCGCGGCCCGCCTCCTCCCTGGGCTATAAAACTGCGGCCGGATTGCCCGGGGTATCTCCAGCTTCGAGCCGAACCGTCGGGGCAGAGTCGGGAAGCCGGCGTCCCTGTGGCGAGGAAGATGCTGCCGATCCGGAAGACCGCGAAACAGGGCAAAAGGGTAATTTTCCCTTCTCCCTTCCCTCGCTCAGCCCCGCTCCCCTGCACCCCCGGCGGCCCGACCCGCCTCCGCTGCCCGCCGCCGTCCCCTGCGGGACCTGCCCCACGGGGTGCGGGCGGCGGCGACAAGGCGGCCCCGCGGCGGTGCGGCGGGAGCCTGGCAGCGGCCCCGGGCACGGAGCTCGGCTCTGGGCCGGGCAATGCCCCCCCGGCCCTGCACCCGGCCGCCTCCCCGGGGTCCTGCCCGGAGACTCTCCGGGGGAGCTGCTGCTAAACTGGGACGACCTGCGATCGGCGCTGGTTAACGTCTGGTAAAGGCACTCCGTGTTTCCGCAGGTAGGGTCGTGCTGTAAAAAGCTAAAGTAAAGCCATAGTAATCACTATACCTAATCACCCTCGGGCCGTTATAGGCATTAGGACGCGGTTATGAGATAGATGGGGTTGAACTTAATGCTGTAACTGCTCATAGAATTTTGTTTTCTCTGATTACACAGACTGGAGCCACCAACGTTCAGAACCATGTTGCTTCTTGTTATTTGATGTGCAAACTAAGCAGTGCTTGCAACACATTAAAATTCAATATTTTAAGCATAAGCTATCATTGGATGGCATTTCTGCCAGAAGCATTCTGCCAACTCTATTTAAAATCCCCAACTTGCTCTTCCCCTGATTAGAAACAGCTTTTCTAATATGAGTGCAGTCTCCAATAGGTGCATGCCCTTTGCACCCTCACTTAGCTAAAGAAAAAAGCTGATATAAAAAGTTATCCAGGCATCAGCCATTCTGGCCACTAATGCAAAGACATGAGCAACATCTAAATCAAACTCTCACATATACCTGTACTGCTATCCTGCACTGCTGCTTGGGAAGGCCAGTGGAATCACGTGTTCTGCCTTCCATTCAGAAGGACACGTTATGATTAATAGGATATTTTTTTTTTTTACTCTTTTTTATATTGTATGGTTGGACTCAATGTTCTTAAAGGTCTTTTCCAACCTAAATGATTCTGTGGTTCTATCTGTAGCATATGTCTAGAGTAAGAGAACAGAAGGCTATGGGAAGATGTCTGTGAACTCTAGGCCTTTCAGGGAGATCAGGTATAAAGAAGGAGTTGGGGAGGTATTTGTCCTGCTTTTTATTTTTTGGCACCTGCTCATGCCACCTAACCCTGGACACCTCGCAGAAGGCAATTGCCCTAAGTTCCCCCTACGAGCAACGCACAGAGAGATAAGCTTCTCTTGAGGGCTCACTTAAGATCTGAATATTTGTTTTGAGACACTCTTTTGTCTCTACTGGTAGAAAGGTAGGATGTTAGTAGAGCAAGCAGGCATTTCATTTACATGGTTCAGTACATTCCTAAAGGTGGTGGAGGGAGTATATACACATAGGCACATACGCCCTCTTTCCATGGATGGATACATGGACGATGTGATGCAACTTCATTCATGGTAGCAAAGGTAAAGCAGTGAAAAGATGGCTCAAAAAAACCTTGGTTATCTGTTTACTGATATTATTGCTTGTTATTTAATACCAGATCTGTGTACTACCAGATTACCTGACAGAACAATTTTGATCTGTATTGGGCATGAGCACAGAGGTGCAGGTTTCTGTGGCAGAACCAACTGATGTTGATGCTCAGCTTATGTTACCTGTATGCTGATTGAACCAGTGGTATTTTGCCCCTGTATAGATAAAGTAAAAATGGTGTGAAGAGCTGGCACCATTGTAAGAGCTGGCACAGACTTGTAATAAAGTTTAAAACAGAAAATATTACTGTTTTAAGCCAATCTGAACTGACTGAGTTTGTATAAAGTACTTTGTGCGTTATAGTTATGCCACCTGCTATTAGATGCCCCAATGCTAGGGTTAATGTATCACAATATATTATGCACTAAGATGCAATGGACTGTTCTGTCATGGTTTATGTTGCTTCTGTGTGTCAAAAGTGTATTTTAAAATACAGTTTAAAAAAGCTGGCACTGTGAAGAAAAACTTATCGCTAAATCCTAGAAGTGACTTGTTAAAAGAAAAAAAATCTGTTACATGTAATGCATTTAAATCTAATATCAATAAGTGCTGTAAACAAGTATCTATTACTCAATGTTCAATTAACAAGCAATGGGTGAGGCTCCATGTATGTTAGAGATATTTTTCCTCTGCACTCTTGTTCTCTGCATATTAAACTTCTGAAGCAGACTATGTCTATAAAAGATTCCTTGGCAGGCAGAAGACACAGGGATAAAGGCACCAGGGATCTCTCGGGTGCCTTTATCTGGCCCCATTGGAAGCATTCTGTTACAAATGCAAATTAGTTAATTGAAAACACAATCTTTCCAAAGCCTCATGGCATCTACACTTGCAAACAGAATTGCCTTAATAGACAGGCATGACTGGTAGACTCACTAAGCTTTGGAGATTGTATTCCACATTGAGTTTTGCTCTAGCCCTGCTGAAAAAAAGATAAAATCTTGCGCACTTTATTAAGTTATACTTATTAACTTTATTAAACTTATAAAGTTAATCAGCTCAATATTTTGGCAAGTCCACAATGTGCAATGGAATGTGATACAGGGATTTGCAACCAGCACCTGGCCAAGTTCATTTATACATGAGAAGTCCTGCCACCTTGCTGGCATGTCAGTGCCTGAGCCCAAAATGCTGGCCCTGTCAGCCAGGCTTTGTAGGCTCCAAGTAGCCTTACACTGCTGGGTAGTGGAACTGGCATAGCTGGCACAGTGCTTCTTCTTGTTGGAAAGGCATAATCTCATCCTGCCAAGAGGAGGACGCTGAGATGTCAAAAATGTTTGTCTTTCCTGGATATATGATGTGAGATAATTGAATTAACGAAGAAGAAATTATCAAGAAAGATAATCTACTAAACGTTGGAGGCTGATTGTTACTTCTCAGCATGAAAACACACTCAACTCTATGTCCAGCAGGTTTTTCTTTTTCCTACTCCCTCAAATTTCTCTACTGAAATACTAGTGTGCTATTGAAAAAAAAAAACAAAACTGGAGGGAAATTTCAGTCTTACCTTTAATTAATTATTTTCCTGTACCCACTACCTTTGTTAACATAATGGGTCTGCATTCATCCACTTTTTAAAGTAAATAGAATGATGGTTATGTTTCAGTTGCAGAAATTAGTCCTATTTACTGTAGTAGCAATGTACTTTTGGAAAATTTGGAGAAGTCAATGAAAGGAACACAAAAACTAATATATATTAGTTGCAACCGATATATGTTATTCTCATGTTTATCAATTTTACAAAAGAAATAATTACTACTTTCCCTGCATTAGCATGGAGTTCAAGGCAGAAGCAAGGTTAATCAGAGGGTGCTATAAGGTTTGGAATTTGACATCTTAAAACACTTCAGGGCTATGCAAAACAAGCAGGATTCTTTTTCATTTTGTAAGTCTAGGTAAGCAAACCCAGGCCAGTGATAAGCTTTTTAGAAAATGGAGGCCAGAGTTTTGAGATAGATTTATGTGGTAAGAAAACGTTGCACTCTGACTTTTCTGCAATGCCTCTTGTGCCATCTTGTGTCACAAGCTACTTGTGCTGAGCCTCTGTCAAGAGGGCATTGGTAGCTAAAGAGCAAATGAGCTGGTAAAGAAGTCAGTGCTACCAGTGTTTCATTTTAATAAATTTGTCATGTATTTTACAGGAAAATTTGAGACTCTTTTACTTTCATAGGAATTGAATTGGACCATTGACTTTTAGTTCTGGGGACTACATCTCTAGAATACAATAAAACTGACTAATGAAAATTTTACATAATATATGTATATATATAAAGCCTTATGTTGCAAGACAGACCATCTACCATTCTTTAAAGAGAATTTAAAGAAGGAAATGTATTACCTTTTATTACTACAGTGAAGATGTTTCTGTTAGCCCACAAATATTTGTGTCTGCTTTGCAAATACAGGAAATGTCAACGAAGACAAAGGAAGCCCACAAAACTGAAGAACTGTAATTGTTAACTTCTCCTTCTGCTTTCTTCAGGGTATTCTAGAGCGTTTAGATGGTGGAGAAATTGTGATTGGAGATGGAGGATTTGTCTTTGCTCTTGAGAAGAGGGGATATGTTAAAGCGGGACCTTGGACTCCTGAAGCGACAGTAGAACACCCAGAAGCAGGTCAGTTTTACTGAGAAATGGTAACCTTGTAGTGAAGGTAAACATGCTTGGCTAAATAATAATTATACAGGAACTTGCAGTAGTTTTTTAAATAGAGTACTTCTATTTGAATAGTTCATTGACACTGTAGAATTACACTGTTAAGAACAGCCTGAGAATCTATAGACTAAATGTTTGTCTTATCATAGCTTATCTATGCTCTCACCGAGGCCAAAACCAGTTCTAAGAATATGAGTAGTTCAAATATACAGTGATACCTCTCCAGAATGCTCCCCTAGTCTTCAATAATTTGCAGCCCAGGGGCTTTTTGACTCTCATGTGGTATATTTTTATTTTATAATATTCACTGATTTCTTTCTCATGGATTTGTCCAGTCTGTTCTTAAGCTGATATAAAGCTTATCATTTAAAACATCTTGTGAAAAAGAATTCCGCAGTCAACTATCTGTTTTGTTGTGTTCTATTAATTCTAGGACTTCGATATTGTTATAAATTAATATAGTTTGTTTATTAATTGTTTCGGAAAAATAGCAGTTTTTAATAAACAATGGAAATGGAATATTTAATGTATCTCATTCCACTGTGAAATGTGGAATGATGAACCTCCTAAGAACCTAAGGATGGCAATAAGCATTTCATGGAGTAACTCTCTTAAAGTGGATGGAGACAAAATAAGGAATAATTCCATGCCTTCCAGCGTAAAGATTAACGTGTTTAGCATAAATAGTGCAAGAGCAGAGGCTATTATCTACTTATGTATGCTTCATTATGAGAAAGCATTTCCCTGAGTAATATGATGTGCAGTTAATCCCATGAGCCAATTCAGAATATCCCTGGGAAAAAAAAAAATGTCTTTGTTCTAAGTGTTTGACCTTCCAAATTAGTCTTTTTCCCTCTATACAGATGGAAGGAAGGAGAGAGATCTCTGTATTGCAGTGCTTTATACACTTGCCCATTTATTCACCCGAATCCTCCTCAGCCTTCAGGTGTCACTTTATGTATAGCATGCCTGGTTTAGGGTCACAGCCAGCCTTAGATAATGCAGAGCTCCAGCCAAGATTTAAAGGGTGACAGTCCAATCTGCTGATTCTCATTTCACAAAAAGACATCCCATCACCTCTCTCTCTCTTTCCCTACCTTTGTCTGTCCCTACACATTCCATCTTAGCCATAGCACTTTCCCGTGTGCTTTATTTCCTAACTTTCACATGGGCTTTCACTTTATTTCCTAACTAACACATGGTCTTTATTTCTCCTTTCCTTATTCATTTTGCATCTCAAAAGCCTGTGACCCTCTCCACGTGTCCTTTCTGGAAGTGCAGGTCTCAGTCCACGGATATGGCCTTACATAAAGACAGATGACTTAAATTGCTAAATTGGCACACAGATTTGCCTTAAATTAGTGATCAGTAGTTATAGGTTAGAATCCAGCCTTCTAAGAATTGCTACTGATTTGCTAGAACATACTGTTAATGTCTGTAACACAGTTATTACATTTTTATAAGCCCCTTATAGGCTACTTGTATACACCCTTCACTGGAAATGCATTAATTTATTTTTGTGCAGGCTACTGCTGCCTCCCCTCCATTACTGCTTTTCGCTCCCGCATTCTCAGGGGTCGTGTTACTTTGAAAGCAGGTGTAAAGAGCAGAAGGAGCAACTGGCCGAGCCAGCTGCTGTAAAAACCATACAACCACCAGACTTTCTTGCCTTTTTAAGGAAGGAGAGAAAAGGAGGGAGGTTCTAAGAATGCACCAAGGAAGGCAGGGGTATGAGGGAAGAGTCATTATCTCCATTACAAGAGAGAAGCTTTGACAAGCTCAGAAATAAGATCTAAATATTTTTTTCTGAGCCAGATCAGGTGTTGTTCTGTAGTGAGTAACAGGCATAGGCATTTACTGCCCCCATCTCATGTTAGCTTAAATATGTGTCTCCTGTGAAATGCAGTTGAAATGAAAATTCAGTGTTATGCATCTGACTCCTAAAATGCATCAAATTGTTAATAACTGTTTAGCCTCTTATGTGGCTGTTACCTCCTTTTCTCAGATGCTGGAGAGTAACGTGCTGGAAGTCACACAAGAATTACAGAGTGGTTTGGGTTATTGGTAGTGCAAACTGCCTCCTGCTGGATAATAGAAACACTGTGTTCTACTGGTAAAAACAATTTGCCTGGGGTTGAATGAGATTCAGGCTGATATCTGTAACACTATTCTTTCCCACAAAATGTCAAATGAGACATTCAAGAGTCTCCTATTCACATACCTGACGGTTTGGGATATGATGTTCCTAATCAAGTGTGTTAGGTTATGTCTCATTTGCCTACCTATGTGATCATCCTTATTCAGAAAAATTCCAGGCATTCTTCTAGGAATGCAAGAGGCTTATCTAAAGAGCACTAACCATGGGGATAATCAAATTGGATTTATTATGGAAATGTCATAGAGCATTTGCAAAAAACTTTGTAGATTCTTTTTTCCGTTTTCCATTTTCCGATTAGTTTTCATCAATGATTTCTCATGGGAGACACTAGAAAAACAAACTACAGGACACTGGAAACATACAGACAGCTGTTTTAGTTGGGATCACTAGCCTATTTTAATGCTGTAGAAAGAAGAATACTCCCTGCACTAGGAAGGTTTTGATCCTCCATAAAGTTCGTGCGGTTGAAACTGGATCCTGGTAGTTCAGGGACTGTTTTGACTGTAGCTCTGCTGCAATCCATGCTCCTGGATGGGTCTTTGTAACTGCTGGGAAAAGAAGCATTGTGTTAAGTCACAGTGTGGTTACCCAAGGCTGTAATTAGAAATTTAATACTGTACTAGTAGAGAAAAACAAGGGACACTACACTGTTCCTTCAATGAAAGCAGACATGCTTGCATGTATGCAGATTGACTCTAGCAACTCAAACTTCTATTTGAGCTTTTCTGGCATAAAAGGCTGTGTTTGTTGCGTCTGAAGGGAGTAATTTTATTCTCATGACACATTAACACATTTCCATAATGACACAGATTATCTGCAGACAATGAAGTATGATAAGCCAGGACTTCAGGAAAACTTTTGCAAACATTTGCCACAGAAGCTGTAGTGTTCTGTGTATGGTACCTGGGAAACAAACTATTCCTGTATATGCTATAATTTGTTGGGCATTGTAACTCTGTTTTACATAATCAGTAATGTTCTACAAATTATTATAATTAATGTTCTGTGGGTATAGATATAAGATCAATTGACAGCTCCTGTTCTATTCCTGCTGTGGTGATTGCAGTATATTGCTTACAATGACGAAGGCAGAACCACCATTACAGAGCCTGCTCCCAAAGTCCTAATGTAGGTGATTTGTCCATTAAAAGTAATGCCAACCCTTTGCTCAAAAGAAGTGCTGGCTCTGTAGTAAAATCATCATGTTGACTTACGGGAAGAATTAAGTCTGTGTTGCGAGTACTTTTCTAGAGCAACAAACTGTTTTCTAATTAAGGGTATATTTAGCAAAATAGGGCATTGGTTTTGGCTGACTAGACTCAGCTAGAGTTTGTTGGGGGAAAAAAACAGAACATACAAAATAGAGGAGTTAATGGAACACTGTATTCTTCCATATAGGTATCATCTTGCCCCTTAATTTGTTACCATCATACTTTCTTCTGTTTCCTTCTTCATAATCTAGAAGTGAAGAAAATACATCTTTTTCATTTGGTGTTTTTTTTTTGTCTGGTATTCCTTGTTATGCTTTCATGCTCTTTTGTCAGATGTCTGCTTTCCCTTCCTAAACCACTATGCAGTTCTATAAAATTAATTTGGGAGGTCTGAAGGACTACAGAAAGTAGAAGATAGACAAGAAGAACATGCAAAACTGAATCTACTGAAAAACTAAATAGAAATCTTCAGTCCCTCTTAGCAGAAAATAACTAAGTAAAAAAATTTTCTATGTGATGTTCTGAGAGTAAGAAAAAAGAAATTCTACACATATTGGGGTACTGCTTCTACTCTCTCTAAGTGGCTCTGCAAGTAAACACACTGTAACTTATTTTACAGTAACATTACTTCAATAAACGTTTAATTTTAAGATAACAACAGTAATAACTGTACCAAAAGTCTATTTTTTGTCTCTTTTAATTCTTTGCAGTTCGACAGCTTCACCGGGAATTTCTCAGAGCGGGATCCAATGTTCTGCAGACATTCACCTTTTATGCCAGTGAGGACAAACTAGAGAATAGGGGCAATTACGTAGCTGAGAAAATAAGTGTGAGTAAAGCTCTGTTTTGATGGTGATATGATACAAATGGATCAATTTCAAATTATCAAGTACTTTCAACAGTTCATCATAACAGCTTTGGCTATATTTGAGGACCAAACAATGAGATGATGCATTTTCAGAGTTTGGAGTAGCAAGAAAGATGAGCTTAAAGGACAAAAAAATTAACAAAAATAACAAAATAGGACACGGATTAAGAGAAGAAAGAGGATGCTCGCATCCTATTTTTCCCATTTGAGGACATTAGTTTACTGGAATTTTGATACCAAAAGTATAGGGAGGACTAAGTGCACAGGGAACAAAATCAGTTCATTCAGAGAAACAAATCAACTGCAAAAATGGTGAAGAATTTTAGACAATAATGAGAATAGAGTGTTTATTAGAACCATGTCTTCAGTAAAGTAACTAACTGCTGGCACAGACATTTCTGGATAATTCCTTTGGGATGAGAAGGTTTGCCATTGAGTGTTTTCTCTGATCCTTTCCCCTTTAGTCCAATTGTCTTCTTCAGCCTCTGCAAAGTAAAGAAGATTCTCCAGGGACAGGGAAGGAAGGAATATATTTGTCAGAAATTAGAACAATCTGGATGCTAGGGAGCACTTAATTAAGGAATCAAACCAAAATGTTATATGACCAAATTTATCTGAAATGCCATACCTTTACGTTCAATAGATGCAACATTGAAATGTCTGAAGTGGTAGTCCCAGAATCTCAGGGCCTCTGGAACAAGCCGTGCTGCAACTAACTCTTGCTGCCATGCAAAATTGTAAGAAGGGCTGGGAGAGAGACTTGTATTTGGAATGCATTGCAGCAAAACTTTCATGGATGGATTTGTTGCCAGTCCTACAAGCAGGTTCCTCCAGGCTTTAACTGGTTTATGGCTCCACCTCCTGGAGTTCCCAAACATGTACCTGAGCACAAGTGCAAGCAGAACACAATCTGTTAGCAATAGCCTTAAAAATCAGCTGGGTCTTTTGAAGCAGCCGTGGAAAAATTCAGCTGAGAGAAAACTATGTAGATTCCAAGTAGTCCATGGGCTGCAGAGAAACATGTTCTAATCTGCACGTGTTCTCTGTCCCAAATAATGATTCTATTCCCAAAATATTTTTTCCCAAATGAACCTCTTTTTTTCACAAGCTGTTCCAGTCATTCTGATTTAGGCATAGAGGGAATGTATCTTTCAGTCTAGGTGATTAATTAATCATATATAGTGAAAAGTTTCCCTTGACTATACCTAAATTGGTAACTTTAACATCAGATAATTAAAGATATATTTTTAAAAATACCTTAGATAACTCTGTATGGATATGATATTTTAAGTTTTGAAAGTTAGCAAAATACTAAAATAAAAATTTTGAAAATTATCAAAAATTTTAAAAACATCAGTTGAAATCACTACATATTTTGTTTTCACCCAAAGATGTCAGAATTGTATACATATAAGTGGCAAAGAAAATTCCATTGCACACTGAATACTTGCTTTTTATAGACTATCTGTGTAAGATGTATTAAAGGTAATATGTCTTTGTAGTAATTGATAATATAATAACTTAGAGGTGTAAAGAAATGTATTTCCTATAGTTTAGTATTTTTTTGGAAAGATACTGACTTCCTAATCAATATTATTTTAAAATCCATTTGCATTGTAAAATAATATGAATAAGCCATTCATAAGCTTTTGACTCTTTTTGTCCTTTTTGTGCTCTGCAATTACATGTATATCTCTGACCAGGTAAAACTGACATAATCTGTATTTGTACAGTGCCAGAAAGTTAATGAAGCTGCTTGTGACATTGCAAGAGAAGTGGCTAATGAAGGTGATGCTTTAGTGGCTGGAGGAGTCAGTCAAACACCATCATATTTAAGCTGCAAGGATAAAGCAGAGGTTAAAGCAGCCTTTCGAAAGCAACTTGATGTCTTTATGAAGAAGAACGTGGACTTCCTAATTGCAGAGGTAAATCTGTAAAAAAAAAAAAAAGGAAGGACATGCCTTCAGCTGGCACAGTGTTACAGTGTTAACTTTAAGATATCTGATCTTCTTCAGGGGCTAAAAGTATATATTTTTTCTTCCTTTAAAAATTTCTGTTATGCTTTTATTCCAGTATTATCAGGTATTTTTCTAAAGGAATGGCAGCATCTGCAAGCATCCTAGAATAGGACCTTGCAACCTAAATGCTTACCTCAGTCAAGTAAAATTCTGTACTAGTACAAAGAAGATAGATTAATGGATTAATGTTGACAAGTTCCTATTTCCTCCTATATATTGTAAGAAATCAACCTAAGGTGACTCTTCTAGATGAAAATAGCTTTTTGTGGATAAATGCCTCCCATATGGGCACTTTTATTCTGAAACCATTATTTTTTATTTAGTTTTACTTACTGACTTCTTATAATCCTTTTCTAACTGTGTGGTCAGTAAACATGATTGAATTCTGTTAGTATAAATCCGAAAATAATCACGTCACTGTAGTGCTGGTGAATCTGTGGTCTGGATTAAGGTGTTTATGCTTCATATCCAAGAAACAAGTAGTCTGGTTTAAATTTCTTTTAGTATTTTGAACACGTTGAAGAGGCTGTTTGGGCAGTTGAAGTTCTGAAAGAATCTGGAAAGCCAGTTGCAGCTACGATGTGCATTGGTCCAGAAGGAGACATGCATGGTGTGTCCCCTGGACAATGTGCTGTCCAACTGGTGAAGGCTGGTAAGAATCTGTTTTAATATGCTATTTAAAAATATGGTACCAAGTCAAGTCCTTAAGTATTGAGATAAATGGATGAGTATCTCAAGTAGGTAGCTTCCCGATTATATTTGAAAAAAGTTTTGACCCTGTAAAAAAGTTTCTGTCTACTTTACTACGGTAGACTTTTTAACAAACAGAAAAATGCAGCTATAAAATCCTTGTTAATTCAGGATGGTATTGGGAGCAATAGCCACAGGCAGCTGATACTGAATAGAGCAAAATCCTAATTTAGTTAAAGAGGCAACCTCAAAGTCTGGAAACTTAAGCAGAATCCAAAGCCACCTTTGATTCTCTGCTCATGTTTTTAGAAGAGTATAGAGCACAATTCAAACCCAGGATGAGATAATAAGAGCATGAAAAAATTAATATTTTTGCCTATCAAAAGTTGTGTTTTCTGTAGGACAAGGGGAAGGGCAGAAGAAATTAATCAGGGACCTAATGAATGATGGCCCAGGGGTTTATTGCATCCATTCTGAACTACTCTTTTCCTCTGGAGTTAGCATTGAAATCCAAAAGTGGAACCTGTATTAGGAACCTGCTAGCTATTTGCATACATGGCTGTACATAACCAGTATTCATTGATTAACCGGTGATAAGCAACTGTAAAAGGATGGGAGATGTGATTCATCATCAGGAAGGCTGGCTCTAGCCCAACTGCCTTGTTTTCATGATACTGGTGTAAGGATGGACTGCTCTGCTTTTGGAGTGCTGTGGCTAAGAACTTTCACCTCCCATTTCCTAGGGAGATATGACTTGAAGTTATTTTCCTCCTCCTAGGTGCTTCTATTATTGGAGTTAACTGCCATTTTGATCCAGAGACTTCCCTGGAAACTGTGAGACTGATGAAAGAGGGCTTGCAGGCTGCTAAACTGAAAGCCCACCTGATGTGCCAACCACTTGCTTTCCACACACCTGATTGTGGAAAGCAGGGTTTTATTGATCTTCCAGAATTTCCATTTGGTAAGACAAGGGTATCTTTTTTTTCTCTGTTTTGTTTTGTTTTGCTTTCTTTTTTATTGTCTATTCTTTTCCCCCCCTAGCTTTTAATAAAGCTGAAGCTGCAAGGTGTCCTTCTATACAACAGGATGAGTCCCAATTATGCTGTCTGGCATTTTCCTTAGAGGGATTACAGTGTAATATTGGATCAAAGATCATCCACATAGTGAGACTACTTCAGTGGTATCACAGTATGTGACTGAAAGTGAAATTATGATGAAAACACTTAAAGTGCCACAACCTAAACTCAGTTTTAAAACCTGTAATTTTCCCTTATGCTATACAATCTTCTTCAGGACAGCTAAAAAATGTCCAAAGAAATGAACGTGAGGAAATAGCCTAAAAAACCCCCCACAGTTAAATGCTTTTGCATTGGAGTTCCCCAACATTCTGTGTTGACACCCATCCAACAATTCCCACAATGTTTACCTGCAAAAGGATTTAAGTACAATGCATATGCAGAACTGGATATATACCTAGGTGCATGATTATTGCACTCGTAATGGTTCAGTCTTGCAAACGCAACTGTTTAATACAAGTGACATTAGAAAGAAACCAGAGATAGAATATGTTCTTTGATGTTGCTAATAAATGGATTAGCAGCTTGGAGATGGGTTCATCACATGTATGCTCAGTAGAAATTCTACAAAGACTGAAAGATTCTGCTACCGTATGTATATATAAAGGCTTGTGGTTTTAGGCCTTATTTCCACCTTTAAGATGAGGACAAAATCAGACTAAACATTTTAAAATTTAGTAGAAAAATGCTTTATTTTCAGGTGTGATACATTCTTCTTTTCAAGATCAGACTGTAAAATAAGGTATTAAAACATTTGAAACTTGAATTTGTAGCAAAAAAAATTAGAGATTGAGGTAATTTTCAGGATGATTTTTTTGTAATTCCTCTCTTTATGTTCTTTACATAAACGAAGGAAAGAGAATAAAGTATGAGCCAGAGGCATTCATTAAATGATAATAACATGTTCTGAAAATATTCTGTGATATTTAAAAGTGTTAGGAACTCATTTATCCTATTCATTCCTTCACATAACTTCTCTGATTGCAAGTAAAAAAAGACAGAACAGATGCAGTAAGTAATCAAGTGAATTGAAGGACTGACTCTTAGGCTTGTTATGGTTCTTGGCTTGTATGCTATAAGCAATCTGTACGAGACCTCAGCTTTCAGAAATTTCATGAGTCGGGCAGGAATGCCTTCCACTAGACCACATTGCTCAAAGCCTCATCCAACCTGTCCTTGAACAAGTCCAGGGATGGGACATCCACAACCTTGCTGGGCAACCAGTTTCATTGTCTCACCATCCTCACAGTAAAGAATTTATTCCTAAAATCTAATCTGAATCTATCCACTTTCAGTTTAAAACTGTTACCCTTTCTCCTATCACTACATTCTCCCTCCCCATCTTTCCTGTAGGCCTCCTTTAGGTACTGGAAGGCTTCTGTAATGTCTCCCCAGAGCTGCCTTCTCCAGGCAAAAAAACTCCAACTCTGTCAGCCTGAACTGACAGGAGAGGTGTTCCAGCCATCTGATCATCTTTGAGGCCCTCTTCTGGACCCACTCAAGCAGGTCCATGTCTTTCCTCTGAGCTGAAGGCTGCAGAGCTGGATGCAATATTCCAGATGGAGTGTCACAAGAGCAGAGGAGAGGAGCAGAATCACTTCCCTCAACCTGCTGACCACACTTCTTTTGATGCAGTGCAGTATATGCACGTTGCCAGCTCATACTCAGTTTTTCATCCACCAGCACCCCCACATCCTTCTCCAAACAGCTCCTCTCAATCCACCCATTCCCCAGCCTGTATCCATGTTTGGGATTACCCTAATCTCACACTTGGCATTGTTGAATTTCATGAGGTTTGCTTAGAGCCACCTGTGCAGGTCCTTCTGGCTGGCACCCTGTCCCTCTATAGTATGAACCACACCACTAAGCTTGATTCATTGCAAACTTGCTAAGGGTGCACTCAATCCCCTGTCCATGTTCCAAACAAAGAAGTTGAATAATACTGCTCCCAGTATGGACCCCTGAGGGACACCACTCATCACTGGTCTACACCCAGCCATTGAGCTGTTGACTGCAGCTCTTTGAGTGAGGCCATCCAGCCAATTTCTTAACCAATAAGTGCTCCACACATTGAATGGGTCTGTCGATGAATTTGTGCTTCTGATGTTTTCTCTCACATCTGCAGGATTGTACACAAAATTACTTTTATTTAAACAGTTTTCTAAGATGGCTTCATGTGGTTTTATTTTTGATATTAGACCATCTACTTTTCCTTTGTCAAGTCTTTCCCTGAGGCCAATAATTTCCTGTTTAAGAACATTGCATTTTTTTTCCTTCTGCTTTTGTTTTTCGGAACCTGTCTTATGAATACCTATTGGACTTAGAATAGATCTGCCTTGTATCACCTTCTTGTATGTGAGGTGTTTTGGGGAAAGGGCATAGGGAAAAGAATTCTACCTCTCAGCTGTGTTGCTGGAGCCTTACTACCCCACCACAGCTTCCTTGCCCAGCAGAGTGTTCACGCTGAATTTGCCCGATAACCATGCTGGTTCACCTCCTGCATATGGGCATATGCATTTTTGCTTTATTCCTTTATTCCTGCATTTTTATTCCTTGAAGTTTCCTCTTCAATCCCTGGTCTTTTCTTTCCATTTTGCCACTCCTGTGTCTTCTTCTCCTTGAGGTGTTCTTTTCCTTGTTCTTTTCACTTTCTGTTCCTTTCCTTCCACAAATCCTTCCTCTCAGCTTTGTTATCCCTTCACTCTGCTCACCACAGCCTGCAACAGGGAGAAGGATTCAAGATGAAGATTGCATCTGAACTGATCTACACACAGTACTTTCCACAAGGAACACAGTAGTTGGAGGCAGCAAGCTGGTTAGGGCTGGGATTATAACTAAATAAGAAACAGCTAAAGATCCCAGCTGTCAGTGAAACAACTGGCTGCTTCTAGCTGATCATGGAAAAAAGTGTAGTAAGCATTCCTGAGGAATAACAAGCAGGCTCATTCCTGTAGCAGGTAGGTTGACACCTTCTCCCTTCACAGATTAGATTACAGATTAGATAAAATATGTAATCAGATTTTCCAGATGTTGTTTATTAGGAACTCCTTGGAAATGCAGACGCAACAATGAAAGTACTCTAATACTCCAGTTAAGAATTCTGGCAGAATAGCAAGCATGTGACTAAGGGTTCGATCAATCTCAGAAGATAATTGGTGCTAGTTTGCAAGGACAAAAAAGCTTGCAACAAGCATAGCTCAGCAGAGCACAGCAGAACCTGAAAGGTAGACTTATGAAAGTTTGCACCATTAATTCTAGCTTGGACAGTTCAAACATGTACATGTACATCTACAACCAGTGTGTGCAAGTGTTTCAACAACGTGATTTTTTTACCAAAAAACATACTGAAATGGAGCATGGTGGAAATGTAAGATAATGCAGAAAAATATCTTTGCAGGTCTGGAGCCAAGAATTGTAACCAGATGGGATATTCAAAAATATGCAAGAAAGGCCTATGATTTAGGGATTCGTTTCATTGGAGGTTGCTGTGGATTTGAGCCATATCACATCCGAGCAATAGCTGAGGAGCTGGCTCCTGAAAGAGGATTTTTGCCAGAAGCTTCTGAGAAACATGGTACCTGGGGCGATAACCTGAGCATGCACACCAAACCCTGGGTCAGAGCAAGGTATGTATATCTGACCCGGAAAGCACACCAACATACTCATTGCAAAGGCTTATATTGGTCTGTGCAGCAGACTGACTTAATTGATATGGAGGTCTAAATACCACTGTAAATATTCCATGTGTTAATAATTTTGAAGAATTGAATCTGATCTGGGAGCGGGGAAAGAGATGAAGGGGCAGTAGGACAGCGCCAGAAATTCTCATCCTTCTTTAAAATGAAGATTTGGTCTGAATTAATGTGAAAGTAAATCATGAAAGTTAAGATCAAAAATTGACAGACTGCTGTAAAACAGCTCCAAATGGTGTTCCAGTATCCAAAGATACTTTTTAAGCATGTAGGATTTCATTGCATGTTTTCATTCATACTTCTGTATCTAATTATAAAGTCTGTCTATGCAAGTTGGATGACCCTTTGCAATGGTCATTTAAGCCTTATTTAGTATTGTGAGGTACTTGAAAGAAATCCTGAATTTCCTTTTCTTTCTTTAGGGCAAGAAAAGAATACTGGGAAAATCTGAAGCCTGCTTCAGGCAGGCCATATTGTCCTTCAATGTCAAAACCAGATGGCTGGGGAGTGACCAAAGGAGCCAGGGAGCTGATGCAACAGAAAGAAGCAACAACTGAGCAGCAGCTGAAGGAGCTGTTCCAGAAACAGAAGTTCTAATCCACTGCAATTGTGTAAATGTTACAATGATTTATCTATGGGCCATCTCATGCTTCACAAGAAAATCTGTGAAGATGAGTATCCTGTTGATTTATCAATTATCATACAATGAAAGAGACAAAATGCAGAAAGAATTTGATTACAGATTAAATTCTCTGGACAAATAGTCTGGACAATACGCAGTCAGAATCAGGCTTGGATTCTCATAATCATTGAGCTTCTGTTAGCTAATTAATTGGGTAGATACAGAAATACATCAAAAATAATAATTGGCTCAAATTACCTGTGAAAAGAAAAAAAAAAAAAGCTATCTATAAATACAGTATCAATGGACTTCCACTCCTGAGACCGTTTTCAGTTTAGGATTATGTAGGAACCTCCTCAGATGTCAAGATTTTTTGAGGACTATTTCAAGGACACTGTCGTGGTTTTGACGACAGACACACAAGCTGCCAGTGCTTCAGACAGAGAGAGTTACTTATTGTCACTTTCTTCAAGAGGATAAAAGTATACTAGAAAATACATCTTTTAATTGGCATTAAAAGATAAGGAGAATGAGATCTTGCAGAAATTTCTTATATGCAGGAGAAAGGTTCAGAGAATTTTTAGGAAAGAAAAATGACAGGTAAATAACGCACTGTTTTTGTCTCAATGTACCAGGTACAAAAAATTTACTTCTCTGCAGACTAAAAGACTTAAAAGTTTATTCTGAAATTTAAGAAGAAATCAATAAATTAAAATAATATGATGGAATAGTATTGTATTATCTTCACACCTTAAATCATAAGAGCTCAAACAGAACCACATACCTCCGGTAAACAACTAATTTTCAAGTGATCCAGCTGATTTCTGCATGTCTCTTTGGAAACACATGGTTATCTCAAAATAGCACTTAAAATTTCCATTATTTTTTTTAAGATGACTGATTCACTCTAGGATCTTAGCTCTGAGAAGTCATGAAAAACCATGTTAGGAAATATATCAATCCACATAAGTTACTGCTGCTACAGCAAAGAAAGCCAACAGGATTCTGGGCTGCATCAACAAGGGCATCACCAGCAGAGATAAAGAAGTTATTATCCTACTCAGCATGTTTCAGGACACACCTGGAATATTGTGTTCAGTTTTGGTCCCTGCTATGAAAAAAAGATGTGGACAGGCTGGAGAGGGTCCAGAGAAGGGCCCCAGAGATGATCAAAGGACTGGGAAGACTGCCAGATGAGCAAAGGCTGAGAGAACTGGCTTTGTTCAGCCTTGAGAAAAGAAGGCTTGGGATAGACCTTATCACCATGTTCCAGTGTTTCAGGGGTGGCTACAAAGAAGGTGGTGACTCTCTTTTTACAAGGAGTCACATGGAAAAGACAAGGGGTAATGGGTACAAGTTACTCCTGGGGAGATTCCGATTGGACATGAAAATTTTCCCCAATGAGAACAATCAGCCCTTGGAATAATCTCTCCAGGGAAGTGGTGTATTTCTCAACATTGGACACTGTTAACATTCAGCTGGACAGGGTGCTGAGCCATCTTGTCCAGGCTGTGCTTTCGCCAAGAAAAGTTGAATCAGATCCCCTTGAGATACCAACCTGGTATTCTGTAGTTCTATGAAGTTAAGAAAACCCCTGGGCATTTGCACACTGAATTTATTGAGAAGAGTTTTCTTAGGAAGGGTATCACTACACTTGGAACCCATAAAAGACATATTTCCATAGTTCATTTTTGTAAAATACCACACAACTTTCTAGAATCTCATTCTGTGTTAATGCCACTACCTTTATAAATATATCATTCTCAAAGGTAGTGTTGAAAGCTTTTGTTGGACTACTTTTTTTGTATAAGCTTATTTCATTATTTCTATCCATGCTGACAGTCTACTGTTCAGGAAACATTTGAGTATGCAACACTTTAATGGGCCACTTCAGATATCCTTTTCAGGCTCTTATTGGCAGACAGATTTTAGAAAAAGCCATCTGCCTTCACCAAGCTTACAACAGACTGAAATACTTACTAGCCAGAAATTTTGCCTGAGAAAATAGGTATTTTGAAATGTAGATTATTTGGGAAGCATCCATGTAAGTATATATGCACTCTGTTATATTGCTTTCTTTCCTAAACCCTTCTGCACGTTTACCCCTGCAGAAAGTGGAATAATGCAAAATCTGTAAAACAGAAAAGACAGAACTTCAATCATCATCAAAATGCATGCAGCATTAAAGACATATGGATGATAAAGTGGCTTAAAATGCAAGCTACCATTGATAAGGAAGCATTTGGAACAATGATTACCAGTTCAGGCACTTCCTGCGGCAAAGGATGCAGCTTGACCTTCATACTCTAAATAAGCAGCTGGACTGATTTTTTTGAAACTGTCCAAACATGCAAAAATTTGTTTTGAAGTGAACGAGTTCACAACACAGAATATAACACAGAATATTAAAGAAACTGTAGTATTTAAGAAGATTTAAGCATTTATTTTTAGAAACTCAGTTTAAAAAGGATTATTTATAAGAGATACTAACAATGACAAATATTTGGAAGACTCTTTGAAGTCATTCAAAATCAGAGCTGGCCTGGGGGAAAGCTATACAATCCTTGTTTGATTCATATCACAGGCTGGGTTTAGAAAGGAATTGACAGTAGGATGAAAACAATTGATAGAGTGCTTTATTGGTCACTGCAGAATGCCAGACTATCAAAAAAACCCCAACACACACCCTGCTCAAAAAACCCCTGATCAGCAGAGCCAACAAATCTTTATTTCCCATTTCTTTCTGTTTAACAGCTTAGTCAGGGGTAAGCAAACTGCTGGATTTGTTAAAGCTTTATAACTGCTTATTATCTGACTTGTTAATGAAATAATGCAGGCTAACAGCACAACCCTGGGAGATTTGTTTCCTTAGAAAGCCTGTCTGGAAACTTAGATAGGAAGTAAAAGGGGCTGCAGAAGGTCAACTCCTGTATTTAGCATCTAAGGCAGGATCTGCTATTTGTAGGGGAAGACATTTGTTTAATCTTTTTCGAAACACATCAAAATGGAGATTTCATGCCAGCCCCAGACAATCTAGTTACTTCACTCTTCTGAACAATTTTTTCCTAATTTGAGTATTCCTTAATAGAATTTAAATCAGTTGAGTCCTTTTATACTTTTGAAGATTTATATACCTTCCTTGTTTCTCTCTCAATTGAACATACCCTGTTCATTCATGCTTTCCCTGCGGCCTCTGAGTCTGTAATTCATCACAAACCCAGAGATCACCTCCATCAGATCTTTCCTAGAGTTTCCAACCAACCTTGTTGTTGTTTGTTTGTTTGTTTTAACCTGGAAGGAGAAGTGGAGCAGGAAGCAGATCTGAATCTTGGAAGTTCAGATTCAGAGGAGAAAATCCAAAGTCTTTGGAGAATAGCCAGAATTCTATAATAAAGAATAGACAGAATAAACATTTACGCATGAGCCTGAATGTCCGGACAGGAGGGATATGAGCAAACCATAAACTTTACAACTCCAAGCTCACTCTCTGTGCTGCACATGAAAAGATGGTAACATTTTTAGTCAGCTCTAAAGTTTTCCAGAACCCCATGCAAAATAAGACCTGAAAAACCATTGTTTAATGGTCAGGTTTTGTTTATCTGGTTTATCTGTAAACTGCAGGAAAGCAAGGAGGGTTGATTTGTAAAGAAGGAGATTTTGGAGTAAGGTACAAAATCATGGACAACCCAGATTTTTTCCTTGTTCTTTTGAAAAGAGAGTTTTCTAGGAATCCTACAAAATCTGAAATTTCCAAGTACCATAAATTTCTTCATAAAGCAGTTTGTAGCTCATGCCTTCTTTTTCAGCTCTATACACAAGTGACATTTTTAACGTAAGCATTAAAAAAAGTGGATTCATACGTCTGTCTTGTTCTATTCCATTGACCTTATAAATATCAAACATAGACTAATCTCATTTCATCCTACAATATGTTAAATTATTTTAAGTATAGACACCATTGAAATAAGATGGGCAGAATATGATCATAAAAGGTATTATTTCAGCATCTTGCTTTCTTACAAAAATTCTTCATTACCTTTTCTTTATGTTTGACTTTATTGAGAGAGGTGGTATCTGGTGTAAGTTTTATATGAGATATCAACCTCCACTACATTCCATCTCATCTATGTCTGATACTAAATTTGGTCACTGGTATATACCTCCATATATACAGAACTCCCAAGATGGACAGCAACCAATTACATCCCAACTTTAGGAATCTGTAGATGGACTTTCATTATATTATGGTCACCTTCACCTTGGAGCTTCTCTGTCCAGAAAAGTTGAAAATCTGAAAACAAAAGCAAATTTGAGTAACAAGACTTGTAGTTCCTAAAGAAATAATTTCAAATTGAATAAACATATGTCTGGAATAGGGAGAAGCAGCATGATTCTGTATGATGATTAACAAAGCCATAGCAAACATGCATCAATCAAAAAACGCTTTACAAACCTTACCAGTTATTGCTGGGTGGTTCAAGAGTGTTTTGTAACATTCATTTGCAAACATTTGCATGTCATTGTATCAGTGCAGCTGAAGAAAGAGATCAAGTGACAACTGAAACATGGGAGCCTTGCTTTGCAATTTACCTGTTTGCAAATCAAGAGACGAAACTTGTTCAGCTCAGTAGGCTAGTGTTTGCCCTTTGGCAGACAGGATAGCAAACTTTACAGCAGGCGTTGCTCAACATCTGTTGATCAATTTTTATTTCTAATCAATCAATCAATCAAACAAACAAACAAAAAAGTAGGGCAGTTCCATCCAAGAAAGAACAAGAATAAAAAGACTGAACTGTTCTTTGGGTAAAGCAGCAGTGTTCTTCTGCCACATTTGGAAGGGAAGTCTTTTCCTGTAAAAGGAATGTGTGCAGGAAAAGATTGCATATTCTTTCAAATTATGTCAGCTGGTTCTTCCTACATACCCATCTGTAAAGCTTCATGAAAAATCAAAAATGTGTCCTATTAAGGCAAAAGCTTTTTAAAAATCTTGTTTTTCACTATATAATTTCTGCTCAGACTTTTTCTGTGTGATGAAATCTCACGGAATTGTACTTTAACTATGCAGGCTCGGAGCAACCTGTGCAACTATTGCCTCCTGGTGACTCTTTGTATGGCTGCAGGACAGGGGAAGGAACCTCAAATGGCTTCTCAGGTCTCTCTACACAGACAGAAACCAGAAGAGCAATACATTTCTATTTAATTTCAGAATAGACTTACTTACACCTGTATTTTTTATTTAACAAGGAAGTGTTTTCTGTACAAGAACTGTCAAAACTAATTAAGTCTTCAGCTGTGCAATGATTCATTCTTACTTTACTGCCAGAATAAAACGGTTGAAATGAAAGTTTCTGTGAATATGGCCGGGCCAGCGCTTATTTTTATTTTATTATGGCATACAATGTAGAAAAATTTTAAATTACAAGGCACAGGACAGTGGAGAGAAAAGTTGGAAGATATTTAACAAATGTAAAACATTGCCTTCTCCTTACCTCCCCTCCAACACTACGCCGAAGTCCCAACATTATTAGAGTGCAAACTTCCAAAGTTTAAATTACTTAAGAAATTTAACCAGACTTCCTTAAATCTGCCTACTTATGTGATTGTCTTAGACATTGAGTAATACAGAGGCAAAGAGACACTGTGTGTAATATTAAATGTCATACGACACTGCATCTACCACACAGAGCAGAATTTAGCTGATCTGACAGGCATGCAGTGCTGCATTCACTGTAGCCACTGCTTCTGCAGGGATGGACCTTGCCAGGTTTCTGTCTGCTAGCCTTGGCAAGGCTGCCCTATAACTGAGCAACAAATTTGGGCCATATCCTTTAAACCTTCTGGTGCCTTTCTTGGTGCCTTTCTGCATCTCATTATCGGAAAATTCTCTTCTCAGACAAATCATTGTTATTCCACCCTGCTTTCATACTGCTACACCTATGTCTAATGTGACTGGTTATGCTGGTTCTGCTAGGCTGACAGGACTCTTAAAGATAATTAGTATTTGCACCATTGACCTGAAAGATGATTTGCTTTTCGTTGGTTTTTTGGACTGAAGCCGTATGTGCTCCATTCTATTCACACTGATAGAGCCGCACAGAGGGACAGAAACTGGATTAGCTGTGTTTGCCTGGAAGTGAAGCAATCCTTGAGTGGCAATCCTTAAGTTGACAAGCCTGACTCTTCCCCACTAGCTTCTTCCCATATGTGGCAATATGGAACATCACAAAGGTGTAGCAGTGTGGCCAGGACAGCTCACACTCCAGTTGCCTTTGGCTAGAAAATTAAAATAGTTAATCAGTTTTGTCATGTAGGCCTGTGGAAGAAAGGCTGCAAAAGACTATGAAAGTGAAGAACTCTGATCTATTCATGCTTCACATTTATGCTAGTCAGAATTGTTATGAACTGCCCAAGGTGTAACAGTGTAGCAACTCAGACCTTTGATTTTTACTTGTAATTTTTACCAGGATATTTAGCTTCGAGTACCCTCAAGCGTTACTGATAAGCTGTGCCAGGAAGTTGTCCTCAACTGAGGATACAAAGGAGATTGGAGCATATCCAAATGGTAACTGCCAGCACTCTTCAAACTGTATGCAGAAAATTGTTTGGCCAAACAAGGATTTGGTCCTTGGTTCACAGCTTTCTGCATAAACTGTTCAGAAACCCTCTGCAAACCTGATTAGCTATTCTGTTCTCAGGAATATATGCAGAAAATCACGGATCTAAATCAGTATTCCCTTAGGTTATTAATAATCAGGAATATCACACAGGTGAGCAGTTAATGCTGGCAGACCAAAACACTTCAATCCAGATTTCTGGGAGAGTCTGCTTCCCAGTGGTATAGCTGAGTAGCCAGGATGTGACCAAATAGATGGTCACACTATGTAGCTAATTACAGCAGAGGCACTAACAGCAAGGATAAACTGCATTCACTATTAGGTATGTCTGTACTGTTCATGGCTCGGTTTAACCATCTGGCTAGAACAGGATCTGTTCTAGCAGGGTGTCTGGTTAACAGTTATTAACCTGAAGCAGAGATTTCTGAGTAAGACAGCCTATTCCTTTACTCGGATAGCTAGTTGTAGATAATAAATCACAGCTCTTCTCATTCTTTTGTCCTAATATCCTGGCCTCATTTCTAAAAGTAGTGCCTAAATGTGTGTTGTGCATGTGATAAAGTTCCCTAGGAATCCAATCCTTCGGGCATCCTACAGCTATAAAAGGTGCTTTGCAGACACATCTGGTAGGACATTCTTCAGTTTTCTTCTGCTCATAAATAACATATACATCAAGCTTCCTTAAAACAGCAAAAATCACATTCGTTTACAGGAGCACAGTGACATTTTTGTTATAATTTTCAGTGACCTGACACATGGAATTCATTAAAATAATAAAATATGTGATACTTACAGCTCAAGATTTCCTTACACATGAAAGACAGTAATAGTTTCCATGTGAAAACTTGCTGCCCCTCAGTGGTTTCTAAAGGAAACAAAAGAACAGAGCCATCAATCACTCAGAACAATAAGAACCTGCTTAGAATCTGATGATTTTGGTTAATAATGAAATTGTTAATTATTACAGCTACTTATTTGGCTAGTAACTAAAGAACAGCATGGTGTCAAAGAATAGTTTATAAACAGTGAACTGATGATGATGCCAAGTTGGTCTACTTATTTCCTGGGCCTACTACATGCCCCTCCTTCTGTCCAAAAAGTTTTTGTTGTAATTTCCCATAGGCTCACAATGAACTTAGAGTTAGATGATAGGTATAAATCATAGTGGAAATGGCAAGGAGGGAGATGCTATAGAAAAGAAATTCTGAAATTCTTCAGAAAACTGGTTCTGATGGTTAGAAGCATCCAGTGTTTGCAACTATGGATGGAGCTAATGTGACCTGCAAGCAGTTTGCATGACCAAAACAAAATTCTTCACACTGAGTAAAGAAAATAAGACTGGGATTCCTCATCTGAAATAACATCTAGTCTCTGCAACCACTAATAGCATGAATAAACAACAAGGACATTGCAGAAGGTTATGGTAATGAAAGTGCACTTCATCTGAAGAAGCTTATATAATTGGATTACACTTATATAACCTCCTTCCTTGCAAAATTTCAGAGCTTCATAGTCTTTTAAAGTGTTTAGCTTTACAGGAACCCAGTGAGGCAATTAACTACTGACCATCTATTTTACAGCTGGAAAGCCAAAGCAAAAGAATGAACAGGGACTATATTCAGACCAATTCAAGTTAACTTCACTGTCATAAATACCTCCTCCAGCTGGTGCCATAGGGAAGCTGGGTCTTCCAGTCTTCTATAAAGACTCCTCTGAATTGACGAGTGGCCTAAAAGTTTGTACTGATACCAAGTGGTCTGAATATGGCCCTAAAGAGGTTGTCCGTGTTTGTTCTGAGTTTGAAGTAGAACAGAAAGTTGATGTTGGATGCTTCCCAAGTCCCACAGGTCTGGCAGAAAAAAAATGGGAAAAGCAGAATTTATGAAAGTAATCCTTTAATATAACAGCACTTTTAGGTGAGCCTGAGGAAAGCACAGTCCCCTTACCTAGCTTCATAAGGTCCTGTAGGAGCTTTGGGCATGTGTTCAAAAACTTGCTTTGCCTTGGGATTCCTTTCTTCCCAATAGAGACTTAGCTCCCTCTGCTCTTCGTGACTTTTTTTTCCATTTAAGAGACCAAGAGCCTCATTTCCAATTCAACTGAAGATTATTATAATTGATGTGAATTATGCAAAGCCTTTTGTCGCATTTTCCATTCTGGCTCGTTCAAAGCCCTGGATCTGAAACCCCACTCTTTACTGCTGTTCCAGGTCTGAATCTGTAGAGCAATCCCATTTCTAGTTTCAGAAACCTTTGTTTGGTTGACCATTTTAGCAACTATGATTTGTATGAACATAAGTCACTACATTTAAATTTGAGTTAGTGAACAAATACCATCAGATGAAACTGTCCTTTGGTAAGTCCTTTGCAATCCATAAATAACTCTGCTGAGAGCATAACAAAGGCCCTTTGTGTTATTCCACAGTGGAGCCAAAAATGTTCTCTAAGCAAAGTTTGTTTTCAATATAATTACATACAGCTCATACATAAAACAGCGTGTTGTGCTTTAGCCAAAAATGTAGTTCTTTAGATTCCATGAACATCTTCAACTATCTATATTAACAATAGAAACAAACTATTTCTATTTCACTGTTTCGTTTCTTTTATTCTATTTGATATATTACTTCTTCTGTAAGGACAGAGTCCTGCAAGAATCTTACTGCTGGCACAAATATCTGCCTGTACAAATGGTTTTGCAGCACTGGGATTTCAGTCAGTTTTCAGTTTCAGGACTGTTGCAGTATCTTTTTGGGATACTGCCTGTTACTGACTCTGACTGGAGGCTTAAAAATCTGCAGGAAAGGTAGCAAATATATTTCCAAATACTGTAGAAAAGACTGAAAGTAAAGAAGTAGGTTATTTTATTTTATTTTATTTTATTTTATTTTATTTTATTTTATTTTATTTTTATTGGGTGTGTTAAGACCATGAGGATCTATTCAAACTTTTCAGTGAAATCTTAGATGCCTACAATTTTATTTTAGGAAACTGAATATATCCTCAGCCATCTCTATCATCTGAAGCATCCTGTCAGAATGATATGTTTGGAGACTTCTTAAGAATTAAATAATCATGCTGTACCTGAAATGATGGAATCAGTTTTGGATCTCCCGGCGTTGGTGGGAGAAGAAAATAATACTCCTTATGAGAAAGTACCATAATTCAGCTAGGAATTTGTGTTCCTTAGTCATTTGTCTTCACATCCCTGTGTCCTTCCATTCCATAGTATAATAACTGTAGAGCCAGATGTTGATAACATCCTAATCCTCTATTGTGTTCTCTCTAGTATTTCAGCATTTAATATCTTTCTGTTCGAGAGCACTAGTAGGAAAGCACATTTTGATAATTTGCCACCTCATTACTCAGTAGCGTATCTTTCTCTGCCAATAAACATTAGGTTTGTATGGTTCTAGGAAGAATCACCTTTTACAGAAATAATATTTCCTGTCTAGAAATTTAAAGTCTGCAAAGGCTGCTATAGTGACCCATCTCACTCTCATTCTCACTCCTAATGAAAGGACAGAAGGGACGTGATGGCTATGCCACAATGAGAGGTGGAACAGAATGAAGGACAGCTAGTAGCTGTAATATTCCAGAAATAAATAAATGTTGCTCTTCTCTTTTGGAGATGGGTCAGATCCCTAAAGGGGTTCAAAATAGCCAAGATTTGTGCAGAGCACAGTTTGCTTTGCTAAGAAAGCATGAATCAGATGCCACCATTGGAAAATTTCTCTTACTGTTTTCATCTCAGTTTCAAATTTTTTTTCCCAAGAAGCAAGAGACAGTTCTGACTGTGACACAGCCTACACAATTGGAGCAGTATGTAGCTATGATGTGGCTGGGAACCACATCATCAGAGGTCCATAGTCCCCTGATTCTTCCATTTCAGTTCCTGGCACTACTCTGGGAAAGAAAAAGTGTTCTTGCAAGTAGGCCACTTTACTGCTACATAGTCTGGCACCTAACCAGGGTAGAGATAATGCTTAAGGACCACCTGGCCCACCTCTGTCAGGAGAAGAGCAGCTTGCACTAGAAAGCAGTGCCTATACAAGAGCTCTGCAGTAGGTAATAGTAGCAGCTTTGTCCCCTCCACTACTATCATCTGCATCTGCTTATGCTCCATGATCTCACTCTACTGGTAGCAACACCTGTGAGCAAGTAACACATCAAAACCCCTTTTGCATTTCCCACATACACAAGTAGGCCAGACCAGTCTTGTCCTAAATCATGATCTATATAAGCACAGCCTGGAAATCATATAATCATAGAATCATTTAGGTTAGAAAAGATCTATCAGATGATTGACTTCAACTGTAAACCTAATGCTGTCAAGTACACCACTAAACCATGTCCTCAAGTGCCACATTTGTACATCTTTTAATACCTCCAGGGATGATGACTTCATTACCTCCCTTGGGAGCCTGTTCCAATGTGTGACAACCCTTTCAGTGAATACATTTTTCCTAATATGCAATATAAACCTCATATTGTCATGTTGTCATATTAACAATGACAACATAAAATTGTGACACAACAAATCCCTCACTGGCTCAGAGGCTCTGGCTTTGATAGCAATAAGCAAAGCTCCGAAACACCTCTTTCAGTGGCATTCAAAGACAGAACCTAGAGAGAAACAAGCTAAAACAACATATATTACCAAGGCACATTCAACCTAAAATCTAAAAATTGTCCATTTGTTACTTTGCAGAAGTAGCAGACAAGATCCATAAGCATGATAGATAATAGCATTGCACGGAAAGTATGACTTTGCCCATTTCATGGTAAGGAACATCACAAGGGAACAGATGATTTTACTGGTATAAATTAAATAGGGCTCTTCATCCAAAAGAAGTAAGACTTACTCCAAGGATCAAAATGCATTTTATATTTATTGCTAAACCTCTGGAAATAAAATTATTTAAATTACCACTTTTTAAATCATTTTCAAGGGAGCTGATAAGTTGCACTGACAAAAAATACTCCATGTGAGAGCCAGAGGAAAAGATAAACTAGCCATAAGGAGTATTCTGTGCTATAGAAGGAAAATTCTACATACATTTCAAAAGCGTGTCATAAACAAAGACTGGCAGATAAAGGATCCAGCAGAGAAGAATCTACAAGATATGCCATTTTAAAGTTAAAATCACAGCAGAAAACAAAATTTTAAAATTAACATAGTTATTTTGGATTTGGAGAAACTTTAAACAATGCAAAGAGTCTGCCAAAGTAGGACTACCTGTAGCAAACCTCAAGGTAACGCTGCACTTCATTTTCAACACACCATAACCATCTGTCTGTCTCTGGAAACCAGTAACACACTAGCAGTCTGGGCCCTAAATTCTATCTTTCAGCACTATCTGCCTACATGTCAATAAAAACTTCAGACTTCAACAATGAATGTAGTGATCAAATTCACCAGACACTCAATGTGAAAAGAAAAACTAGAAAAGTTGATCTGAAATTTTTACTAAAATTTGTCTTTAAAATATGTGGGATTTATACAACTTAGTGCTCACTGAAGAACAATTCCATAAATAGAACTTCATCCTTGCGTTTTCCTCAGTTTCCTATGATAGAGCCATGAGGAATATTCTGTAGCTCTCCATCAGCTAAGTTCCCAGTGAATGAGTCTTTGATCTGTGAGCAATTGCAGCACTTTGCTGAAGTTGCTGGCATGGTAAAGATCTCCCACTCAGCCTATTTCAGGAAACAATTTTGAGGCACCCCTTTGCTCAGCAATGGCTAAAATAGCAGCAAATCAGTCACACAAGGACTAAGGCACGCTGAGGGTGGGGAGAACAGCTGAGCTGTAGGGTCCTGTGGCTTCTCAGCAAGTGTGGGAAATAGCACAGATGTCTGGGATTGATTTGAATGCAGAATAGTGTGTGTGTATGTGTGTGTGTGTATGTGTGTGTGTGTATGTGTTTAGGCATTCATATGTATTCATCTTTACCAAACAGAGCAGTGAAGTTCTGCAGATGCAGACAGACAAGTTGGCAACAAAAGCAAGACACAGCCAGAAAAATAGCAGCACAAACACGACTGTGAACAAAACCAAAGCAGCTTTTGGGCTGTCTGTGCTGAAAAAGTCTTAGTTCTGAGTATAGAGAAACTTGTTCCTGTTATTTAAGTTCAAATATACTCACAGAAATATGCTTAGCCTCTCTAAAAGCCCTGGACTGCATTATAAAATACCTAGCTGCATCTTCATTTTCTTCTTTTACTGGAAATACTCTGCAATTCCTTCCAAAATGATGAATTATTAATGCCAAAATAGAGAAACAATATTAAGGTAGAAAATTTGGGAAGCTTTACTGGAACTGGAACTAAAATCTAAAATCAGAAGATTATCTGGAATGCATCTGCAACTAGTTTAATTTCTGGGCTTTGGGTGTATAGTTTTGAAATTGAAATAAGCAATGTCTTCCGCTACTTGATTTATGAAAGTTGCACAACGCTATGTCTGTACTTTATGTCTATATAAAACTGTTGACTAAAAAAACTCCTAGACTGGAATTTAATTTTGATGCACACGGACCTCCTTAGTGCCTTCTCCAGAATGCAGACAGTTGTCTTAGTCTTGCCTGTTTCTTCCTTGTCTTGCCCATCTAGCAGGAAGCAAACTGAATATATATACCAACAGCATTAGTGAGAACAGCAGAAGTTACTGTCTGAAATCACTATATTGGAAAAAAACATCACACACATCTTACAAATTAATTACACCATTTGCTTGATTTCCTTTAACACATACACCACCACCACCACCCCCACCCCCCCCCCAAAGTTAAAAAGAAGAAAAAATGCAGTGATTTAACCAGACCCATATACTACATTGTATTTCAGGATATCCTTACTGCTCCTGATACTACTTTTGTTGAGGTACAAACCTATGTACTTGCTGAACACTGTAATTTACTCTGAATGTTATTTTCCTCTCTGTTGTTACTGCAAGAGATTAGAAGAGGTTGTAAATTATGTCTCTTTTCTAGAGATGCTTACACACTGGAATCAAAAGGCTACAAAATATCTCACAGGAACTGGGAGTTGTAGCTAGAAATCAGAAATAACCTCTGCAATTGACAGTGACAATTATAAAACGAAAGAAAATGGAAGTTAAAAATATGCAGGGAAGAGTTGGTTCAAGTTGAAGGCACAAAGACTATTGCCTTGATTAAAATTCTAGTGATTTTTAAGGAAGACTATAAGAAAATAAAATAACTTTATCTCTGTAATATATATATATACTCGTGAGCTCGGGAGAAAATAACTTGGAACCTTAAAAGATATTAGAAGGTCAAAATTTCAAATCAATTTTGTCATACACCAAAACTATTTTAAGTCAAGTTTTGTGTTTGAAGGAAAATGTAGTAGAGGAAAACCCCTTTTTAATCCAAAAGTGTAGTTAGATTTTAATTGGGGCACCCAAAGAAGGCCAAGCAACAAGAATACAATTAATGGAATTAGAGAGGAAAGAGGCAAACAACAGCCAAATTAGGAAGAAAACAAAAGCAGGGAAAGTAGAGCAGGAGGAAAGAGTGAAGCAAACTGCTTACGTCTTGCTGCAGTGCTCTGAAAGCTTTTCTGTTTCACTTCTCTTTCACACTCACCATGTTCTCCCCAAGGATCTCCGTGTTTCACCACCTTACAGATGCATCATTATGAAAATGCATTTGCATCACAGCATGTCCTGCAGTTTCTCCACCTTCCTTTTTCTTGACTTACTTCACACCTCCATCATTGACTACAGTCCATTATAATTACTTACGATTGCGTTTCTGAGCCATCAGCCCGTCCCCCACAAACTCATCACTGCAGATTCCCACCCAGCAGTGTACTGCCCCTCCACAGCCACACCTTCCATTTCCCTCCAGGCTGCAGCTCCTCTCCTTGACAGAGTTCATAGATGGTAAAATGTATTCGTGTGTCTAAATTGTGTCAGGGCAGTGGAAGATCTAATTACAAAACAGTCCTTAGCCCTTATTCTGACACTAATTAGTTCCTCCTGGGCCCCAAAACCCTTTTGTCTTGTAGGTTGAAGGCACAATAGCTCCCATTGCTTCTTTGCCCATTATAATCCACAGTGTTCCAGCAAAATAAATTTGAAACAGTTCAGTATTTTACAAGGAAAATGGTTATATTATTTTAAAGATTCCCAAAATTTCATTTTCATAATGAAATAAAAATATTTCCCTCTGGCCTTTGAGAAGGAAAAAAAGAAAAATTTCCTTGTATTTCTAATGTCACTGAAACAGTTTCTATTTTCAGTGAAAGTAAAGAAGAAATTTGAACAAAATTGAAAGACATCTTCGGTTTTCTTCAAATCTTTTCATACAAAACCAGCTGGTTTTCCCTATATGCCCAAAGAGTGAAGAGGCTTGGCCTCTAACCAAGGCCCTGGCCTGAGGGGCAGAAACTCGGGTCCCAAGTTGTACGAAATACAAAAGTCCAGCTCAGTTGGTATGAAGAAGATACAAGTTGATTCAAAATTGTGAGGTAAAGATGGGAACTACTAAGCAGACTGTAGGAAGGGAGATACCATTAAATGTAGCTTAAGAGAACATTGGCCGCTGGCTGGCTTGGTCTCCTGTGGGTAAACCGAGCCAGACCAACTGTTTTGAACGCCAAGGAACAAAGAAAGGTAGAAAAATAATTTTTCCAAAAAGAGATAGTTAATCTCTTTTTCTATAAAATAAATTTTCATTAATTTTATTATCATGAGGGTGGTAACTCTGGAACACACTCTTTTGGGGTGTCCCAAAAAGCTGTGGACGTCCCATCATTGGAAAGGTTCAAAGTCAGTTTGGACAGAGCTTTGAGCAGCCTCATCTAGTGAAAGGCATGGCAGTGGGACTGGACTAGATGATCTTTAGAGGTTCCCTCTAACCCAAATCATTCTGTGATTGTCTTCTAAAATTTGTCTTTCCTCCCAAGGTAAGGGAGAAAATGGTTAATGAGGGTAGTTGGTGTTTACTCTGTATCCACTCCACCTCAAATAAAAGTGTAATCTTTCTTTAAAGAAAACATAGTCAGTAGCATGGTAAATTATGGTATTCGAAGAGTTTTATGCATGGTGCTCAAACCATAATAGCAACTCAGATTATCTGATCTTCTGATATTCAAAGGCATGTGCCCTGAGAGAAGCTCAAACAGTGAAAAGACAGCCATGAAACATCATTGTTGAGCAGAGGTAGCAGGCTGTAAAACAGTATTATCTATAAAAGTCAGAAAAGATTAAATCTAGAAAAGTCTCCAGGTACCCATCTTTAGAGCCATGAAAAGATTGTGTGGCAAACAGGTAGATCCACTGTGACCTCTCTGGGTCTCCTCAGTCTGAAGGAACACCTTGACTAAAGCAATGCCAAGAGGGCTTTGTACATGATGCTGCCTCTTCATCTGGCTTAAGCAAATGTGGCTGTTGGAAGACAATTTGGATTCCTGCTACCCCATCTTTTTACTTGTGCCCCTTTTCTTCCTTAGCATCTTCTTTTTGCTCCTCTTCCTATGCCTTCAATTTATGTCTTAGCTGGCTAAATCACTCTTTTTGGCAGCATCAATGCCAAGTCTAAAACAGGGAGGCAGAGTAAAGCAATGCCTTTAAATAGCTCAATGCTCATAAAAGCCAGATCTAGGAGTCACCATGTGCTATGCTCAGTCTCCTCTAGCAACAATGCTATAAATTAAAGTAAGGAGCAGAAACAGAAGGTGCATTTTCTAACTTGGCTTTTTTCTTTTTCTCTTCCCCTTTTGTGTGCGCTTGTCTTAATTTATCATTCAGGAGGCAGATTCAGGTTTTTACCACAGCAGTTATAACAGCAGCTCTGGCTCATCATGTTAATTTCTTCTTCATCCAAAAAGAACATTTATTACCATCTTTAATACCACCTAAAACGCTGCCAAATACAACAGCTTCCCTTATTATAAGGTACAAAATGAAGCCAACAACCACCACTGCAGCTATGAAGAAAGTGAGAGACATGGGGGAAATCTCCCTCAACTGCTTTCCCTGCTTTTTTCTTTTCTTTGTGGCTAATAAAGGTTTCAACTTCTGGGTCTGGGGTGCTGTTTTGTTTTATTTTGTTTTGCTTTTTAGATGTGGGTGTTTTTTGAAGGAGATTTCTGAATGGCCAGACTTTAACTACTCAGTACTATACAGTGGGTCATATAAATAAGTACCTTTGACCCTCCTGACTCATTTGTTCCAGTAAAACAGGCTTAAAGCTTCTAATTAATACAGGATGCTACTATTGTCTCTCCATCCCCCACAGATGACTCTATAAACACTGTGCCATTGTTTCTTCATTATTTTCTTCTTCCCAGTGCTCTTCCTCTCACTGCTTAGCTGCCATTCCTTGGGTTACCTCCCCATGATTACTGACTTAGGAGCCCCAACCATCTCTGCTCTCCCCAGGAAAAAGCTGTTTCTTACCCTGATACTGATTTCTTTACCACTTTACCGAAGTTAAAGACAGTCTTTTGTGCTAAAACTCAGAGTCTTTACTTTTGGTTAGATAAACCTGAGAAAACACAGTTCTGATGATGATGGTGAGTTAAGGCCTAAGTGCCTTTTTATACTTCAGATCATTCATATCCTTGTCTTCAAGGTTCTGGCCTACAACAATGGTATAATTTGTTATCCCACTGCACACTCCCTTCTGGCCTTGGTAGCCACTGCAGCATCTCCATTTTTTCCCACAGTGTCATTCTGCACTGTCTTCTGTGTAGCCACTTTCCTTGGAAAGACTCTATGCATGCCAGGCTCCTAGGCATCCATCCGCTTCCAATGTATTCTGCACTACTAATATCAGTGATTCTAGCCAATATAGAGCAAAAGGACTTCATTGATATTGAAACTGCAGAAGGTAAAAAAGTTAGACCCAAGGAAACATCTTCCCATCACAAAGAAAACCCGGTCGTTTCCCTAACAAGACTGAGGAGTCTCTGTTGTTGGACATATCAGAAAAGAGACAGCAGAGACACCTAACAGGAATGAGTTACCTGCAGTGGATTACATTCTGGCAGAATGGATGTTCTGCCTGATCTGTTGAGGTCTTTCCCAGACATAGTTCCTGATTCTGAAATAAAAATACCAATATCTGACTTCACCTAAGCCAGGTAAGCCTACCCTGAGTTCTGTTCAAGCAGCTTCTTATAAGCTGCAGTCAAATTACACTGGAGCCAGGCTCTTGGTAATTGGTTAACAAAAGAAGTCTGTTGCCACCACCTATGGCCCCATTGCAGGTTGCCTTTTTTAAACCAGCCTTTTCCCAGATCTCTTCCCCTGCTTCTTAATGCCTGCTCTGGTTGTAAATATGTCAAGAGAAATAGCTTATGTGAAATATTTGCCGTACTACTTGGAATGGAAGATGGTCCTTTCAAGTCAGTGAGACAATTCAGGGTACTAAAATTAACCACATACACATCTGTAAATTATTAGTGTAATAACAATGCAGATTTGAGGGACCCTGGAGACTCATATTCAGATAGTTGTAATAAGGAATTACAAATCAACTACATTGAAGTTATACTTTTGATGACTGAAATGACATTGAAGGTTTTGCAATTCTACAAATTAAAAATAGGATCCTGCAATAAAAAGTAATTTTCATCGTCATATAAAATACATTTCATACCACTCTGAATCCTCAGGAAAGTTCCAAATGTAATTTATGAAATTAAAATGAAGGGATGCTAAACAAAGGCACCAGACGGGGAGTCTCGTTTTTAATGAGGTCACCAGTGAAACATCCATTCCCAGAAGGGAATGATCAGTATCTCACTGGAGCAAAGGTAAACAAGACATGAGATAATAGAAGTTTTTTGAGTCAAGACATTGAACTCCTCTGGCATATCCAATAAAATCAGAATGCACTGCAGCTGACTTGAATTAGTTGCAACAGGTGAAGATATACTCCAAAGAATATGAAGACGTATTCAGCAGACATATTCCAAACTTCTGCTGAAAATGATCAACAGACAAAATAGGTTAAAGTCCATCAAGTCCTACAGAAAACAGGAAGCCGCTAAAAAGAATTCAGTTATTAATTACAGAAGAATCAGTGATACTTTAAATAAGCAGAAATAAAGTGTTTAATGCAGAAATGAGTTTTCTGTGTTGGTAATCAAACAAGGAATTACCAAGCAAAAGAAACGAGGGTATCTTTCAGTGTCCAACAAATAGAAAATTATATAACCATTAAGAAAACCACCTTATGATACCAAAAAGGATCCTGTAAACAATGTAAATGAAAAAAATAGAATTTAACAGCTACTGATACTATCAATTAGTAATATTTAAAGAGTATGTTTTTCTGCAACTGTATTTGTCTAATGAAAGACACGTCTCCCTTATTTTAAACATTGTTAGTCTTACATCTTAACTACTGTTGCAATAGCCTGAATATCTCCAAAAGGAGTAAATACAGAGAATACAGCTTTGATACAACTGAACAGAAAGGATTTGCCACAAGTGTGATGACAAGAACAACCTGATGACCAAAAGGAACCTTAATAACAGCTGAATAACAGCTCAGAATTCTTTAGATCTTGCATCAACAGTGAAGGATGTTAAGATGTGTTTGTCATATGATGCAATTGTATGGATAAAGACTGACTGGAAAAGGTGTCAGCTGGTAATTAATGACAAGCACATGAGAAATCATTAATAAAAGCTATTGCTATGGATGACTAGCTTCTCTGCAAAAGAAAACAAGACTACAGCTTTAAAGCAAATACAATACCTTAGTAAAAAGTGGTTTGTCTTACGTATACTATGTCATGCTAAAACCAAAGACTTGCTAAAATATATGATAATAGCTTATAGTATCATTGGGTTCCATTTCAGTAATGTGAGGTGTAAAGCAAATTTGTTGAACTGGATGCTGAAAGTAAAGCTTGGTAATATGAAAAGTGAGCCTGAACTAGCCACATTGAAATGCCAGAGTCCACTGCTGGGTAGGCTACATGAGCCTGATCTTCTGAGAAAACAAGGCTTACACAATCGTCACCCATCAGTCTATAGGTCCCTGCCGCTCCACACCTAATAATATTTGAATGCGCTGGCCAATTTTTGCACTGAATTGCAAAATAATTCAGGTTGAATGAGTCCAACTCCTAAAGTATCCAAACCCAAATTAATTTTAACAATGTTGAATCACAAAATCACTCAGATTGGATGAGACCTCAAGAGGTCATCTGGTGCAGTGTCAACAGCTAAATGCATTTTTTACGAGTTTAAAAAAAATCTGCCATTAACATACACGTGTACACACAGCTTATGCTTTATGTCAGCTGACCAACCAACTAGGACACACATACCTGTATTAACATAGCTTTTGGTGACTCATAGCACATCGTGGTGCTTAGTCAGATGGGGTGGCACCTTGGGGGTGTGCAGGGTGAGCTAGGACACTGAATTGAGGATATAGAACATAAATCTGTAAGAAAATAGTTTTGAGTATTCTATTGCTCATAGAATAAATTGTTTGCCTAAGGCATAAATGAAATAACTGAAAACAATAAGACCTCATTAAATGGGCTAGGGAATTATAGCATAAAATCTGACACAGGTAACCTTATAATTTCAGCTTGAAAGGCCATGTTTCATTTCTGCCTAAGAACAACTGTATAAAGTAATAATATGGATGTTGTTTCTACTACATTTTCTGCCCACAATGAAAGGTGAATTTTTGTGCAATGGGTTTGAGATACTGCTTGAGAGGAAAAATATGTATTTCTAAAAAGAAAAGGTTTTCTTTTTTACAAGCTTCATTTTCTTTCACCCACCTATTCATCAGCAGTCATGCAATAGTAATAAAGAATCAGAGAAACAACCGCTTTTTTAAAATGCTGACTATTATTTGGATACAGAAACATGTATTATTTCTAACACTCTGCTCTCTCCCATGCCACATCCTCGAACTTCGCTTCTTTACTGCAGAGTGCCTACTTAGAGGCTTGCCAAACAGTAATGGCCAGTGGCATTATAAAAAGAAACAAAACTCATCTGCCCTTTATCACTTTCATTTAAACTACAAGTTATACCTCTGTATGATCTCCCCTTGCCACTCTTCAAAACATGACCATCTGAAATTAAGGAGGGATTTTATCCATCCACCAGGAAGTGTGGAGGCCCTTCAACAGAAGATTTGGACTTCTTTTTACCAGGACTGTTTCCTTTCCTTGGTGCTGGCAATGGGATCACATGGCAACTCAGCTGAAGATGTAACCAGATGAAGATACCATCTGTTTCTTCTGTACTGAGTAACTGGATCCGACTCAAGTATGTAGCACCTTTGGGTGTAGCTACATATACAGACAGCAGCAGCTGATGCTATCCGGTATTTCTCCAGAACAGTTTCATCAGGATAAGAACTTCTTTTGTAAGTGAAGCTAACTGTCAAGCCTTCTACTGATGTGGAGAGAAGAACACCTCCTAGATGTAGGGGGCTCATCCTGACATGCTTTGATATGAATGCTCACGATGAAGGCTTGCCTGTGCCACCAGTAGCATTGTTGTGACCTTTCATTAGATAAACTGAGTTTGTGCTGCTGTGTGGAGTGTTACCATAGCACTCTGGAGAATTTTGTTGCAAGACTTTCTCACCAGAGTGCATTTCTTCCCCAAGCAGGCTGTCTTGAACTGTCTCCAATTTCTCTGGATCCCAAAATGCTGGAACATGTATCTGCCAAACCATTGCTGCTAGCAGTAGTTATTTCTGCTCAAAAGCTGGTAAGACATAAACTTTGCTGTAGCCTGATGTCTTGCACTTTACTAGGAGCCAGAATTTCAAAATGCCTAGGAAAATACTCCATGCTTCATAAACATCATACGAGTCTATTATTTTTTATGTTCCAAAGTCTGTTAATACTGGTGTTAGTCTGCCTTGTGTTTTAGCTTCTGAACCAACTCTGCCTCTATCTTAGCATACTCTCTTGCTGTTGCGTCAACCAAAAATAAATTTTTTAACTATGTCTACACTGCAGCCAGAGCTGTGACTGAAATGTATACATAAATGTACACAAATGTATACAAGGCATCTTTAACATAAGCAGGTTGGGTATTTAGAAAAGTATAGCTGAAATAGCAGGGAGATTACATACAGGCTGGAGATAACACTAGTTTCTCTGGTAAGGCTAGTATATGACTCAAAACTTACTGGGCATCCTTGAGAAAGTGAGCGAGTAATAAAGAAAATCAGTAAGTACACATGGGCTTCCCTGACTTTGTATAAATGAGGGGCAGAATGATAAACACTGTGATATTTTGGTGAAAAACAAAATATGCCAGTGTTTTTGTGATTTTATAAATCACAGATAATTTGGTAATTGATCATGCTTAGAATCTCAAGCAATATAGAGAAAGCAATAAGGATTAATTGGAAATTTCCTGTTACTCCCTGAAGGTGTTGCCTTGATTGAAGATCAAATTTCTTGTCCAGTAGGACAGCTTTGAAAGTCACAAACAATTCAAGAAAATCCTGATGCTTTCTTGGCTGAGAGCATATTTTTGTCACCTTAATAGATTAAATTTATCAGATTCAATCTAAGACCTCTTGAGTATTGTCTAGAAATGGCACGTTTACCCTTTAATCACGTACTTGAGTAATTTAGGACCATTACTCAATCTATTCTTAGCCTTTTAGAGAACGTATTTAGAAATTTTACCATACAAATTGTGACCCAAGGACAGCATTGGCTGTGCTTACAATAATCTGTTATGCTCATCTCAGAAGGCATATAATGCAGCGACATATGCCCTGCAGAATCTTGCAGGGGTCAGAGGGCCTGGAAATGTTCTGGAAATATAAATGACTCATCCGTGTTCAAAGTTTTCCTCTCTTGGACCAAAGGAACAACAACTGATATTTTTATGGGAGATGCCAGGATCACATTCTAAAAAAAGATGTGGTTGAAGTGGGATGATCTTGGCTGCCAGTTGTTCACCAAGATGATCTATCCCTCCTCCTCCTCAGGAGGGGAAGGGATAGAGGAAGGGAGGAAGAAAATATGACAAAAGGCTCATGGGTCAAGATAAGGATAAGCAATTACTATCACAGGCAAACAGACTTGACGTGGGGTAATTAATTTATTGCCAATCACATCAGAGTACGATAGTGAGAAATAAAGACAAAGCTAAAGACACCTTCTATCCACCCCTCTCTTGCTGGGCTCAACTTCACTCTCAATTTCTCTACATCCTTTCAGGTGTAGAGATGGGGAATGGGAGCTGCAGTCAGTTCATCATATGTTGTCTCTGTCCTTCCTTCCTCCTCACACTCTTACCCTCCTCCAGTGTGGGGTCTCTCCCACGGAAGACAGTTCTCCACAGACTTCTCCAATGTGTGTCCTTCCCACAGGCTGAAGTTCTTCATGAACTACTCCAGCATTGATCCTTTCCCTGATGTGTAGTCCATCAGGAACAGACTGCTTCACTGTCAGTCCCCTATGGGGTCAACAAGTCCTTCCACCAAACCTGTTCTAGTGTGGCCTCCTCTCTCTACAGGTTCACAGGTCCTGCCAAGAGCCTATTCCAGCACAGGCCCTCTATGGGGTCACTCCTTCCTCTGCTCCAGTGTGGGGTTCTCCATGGGCTGCCAGGTAGATATCTGCTCCACCATGGACCCCCAAGGTCTGCAGAGGGACAACCTGTTTCACCATGGTTTTCCCCACAGGCAATTTCAACTCTGGGACCTGGAGCATCTCCTCCCCTTCCTTCTTCACTGAGCTTGGTTGTTTGCAGAGTTGTTTCTCTCACATATTCTCTCTCCTCTCTCTGGCTATAGTTGCTGTTGTGCACAAAGTTTTTCCCTTTTGAAATACATTAGCACAGAGGTGCTACCACTGTTGATGATGGGCTCAGCCTTGGCCATGGGCAGCTCCTTCTTGGAGCTGGCTGGAACTGACTCGATCAGACATAGGGGAAGCTTCTGGCACCTTCTCACAGATGCAGCCCCCATGTTAACAAAACCAACATAAGCCCAATACAGTGGTCAAAAGCTAAGTCACAGTGGTCAAAAGCGGTCTTCAACCGCTTCCACCCAAATGGCAAAACAGATTTCTTCAGATAAATCCTCCACACCTTCAATTTATTCAAACTATTCAAGCGGCATAGGCCTGCTGTGATGTTACAGACAGACCAGGATTATCAGGCTATCAATCTCTCCATCTCTGTATCAGGGATAAAGAGGGTAGAACCTCTAAGACTATGTAAAAACATCTAAACTGTTTTCTTGTTCCACTGATTAAACATAAGGCAGACTGTAATCACTAACACAGGAACCATAATTTCCTTTTTTAAGATTCACGTAGGTATTTCATCTGTTATAACTCAATGCTTGTTCTGTGGTTTGTGGCTTCCCTGCCTAGTTACAAATGTTCTTGATTGAGTTGAATTGTGGATGTGGCTAAACTTATTGCTTCCTCTTTCCTTGAATGACAGCTTCCAATGCTCCACTACAGTCTTGATATTGTTGTACAGCTCAGTACGTTGCATCCAGAGCCAAGTAGGCTTTTTCTTTATAAATCAGTATTTTTAGGAAAATACTCAAAAATACTATGACTGGAGTTTTTCACTGTTGTCCCCAAAGAAAATATGATTTTTGGGGAACTGTTTTATAAAATTATCTTTATTTAATTATGAGATATTAAGCATGACAAAAAGTACTTTTTTAACATTAGAAATTTTTCATGCATTTTTGCACTTAAGAAACAATCGACTTTAAAAACTTTGTATTTCTCAAAACTACAAATTGCTGTTTCTGTCATCAGGCTCATTTTCCCTATCCCCATGCACTTGGGTGGAGCATGGAAGAATATGGTTTCTGTAAACAAACAAGTTGATGAATTGCTTTGTCAACCACTAAAGAGAACTGCAAGCACTATCACTCCCAACTCATCCAGCCTGCAAGACAGGACTGCTCCAATTGTCTGTCTTTTTGCTACTGTTTTATATCTACCACAGAGACTACTGATAACTTTCATGCAATTTAGTAAAATTCTTATCCTAGAATCATAGAATGGTTTGGGTTGGAAGGGACCTTGGAGATCATCTAGTTCCAACCCCCCTGCCATGGGCAGGGATATGTACCACCAGACCAGGTTGCTCAAAGCCTCATCCAGCCTGGCCTTGAATACCTCCAGGGATGGGGTATCCATTCTTATAAGTTAAACTTAGAATTTTCACACTACAAGGGCAAGTCTTAGTTGGAAACTTAGGGTTTTGTATCATCTGAGCTTTTGAAGAAGTATTCTTGAGTATTTTTACTCCATTAAGTTAATTCCTCCTTTTGTTTAAACAGATAAACTAACTTTGTTGGCATAGTTATTTGGCTAAAAGGGAGATCATCTTTTATGAATGATTCCTTTCAAGGAAAGATTGATTTATACTTAAACTACTGGCTTCTCTCAGCAGTAAGTGAGAGATTACATTACATGTTCAGTTTATCACACATTTGCAAAGCTTACCACACAGCAACACTCCACATGTTCTACAACTGCAATAATATTTAGTTGCAGAACATTCCTCACTTTGGAGCCAGCATAAATATCCAGAGTATACAGTTTTCCTCTATAAAACGGATGGGCTATCACACACACTGCAGCTATGCTGGTTCTGCTGCACAATGCAATTCCTTGTCCTTGGAAACCAATCTAAATCTCTTATATCAAAGCTGTTATGGGTAGGCACGTCCACTATTTCAAGTGCAGATGCAACTATTACTAGAAAGTATGCTTTTGGGTAGATGTTTCATGCTACTAAGTTCTCACAAAGTCAACAGTGCTTTCATGCAGCTAGCTTCTTCTTCATACTTTCAAAAACACTCTTAAAACTTTTGCCAGAAAGACAACTCCCACTAGCAACAAACAGACATCGCTGTTTGTCTTGCCCACATTAAAATTTGAATAATATTATCAACAGAAACGTATTAAAAATGCTTTTCCAGCATAGCTGTGTTTAGCACAACACTTAATTAAGCACAATACTTAATTAATAGCAATTTCAGAACACCTGAAAATACTCCTGATGCTGTAGTACTTTGAAGTATGCCATTTAATATCCTTCTTCTTTCATCTTAACTACTATAAGGAGTAGGATAACTGAGAATTCAATAGCTTTTGGACAGAAATAATCTTGCAACAGCAGTTGTTGGGAATGGACCAAACTTTAAATCGGGCTTTTGCAGATGAGACCTGGTTTTTTCTACTAGAGCTAGTTTATACTTGGCATTCAAAGGTTTGGATCCAGAAAGGTATAATTCAGCCTGCAACACACTGTAGGAGTAACACACAAGATGCTGGAATGTTTGAACGAACCCTTGGAGCAGAACCTCCGCTCTTGTTCACAACATCAGCACGCAAAAGACAATTTAAGCAGCATTGGGTGAGATCACTTTGCAGTGGTTCAGGTTATTCATTCCACAAAGGATCCAACCTTTTACGTCCAGCAGTTGCTAATCCACTGCACATGTGTACAAGTAAGGACATACTGCAGTTCCATAGTGTTTAATCACATCACTAGTCCGAAACTGCATTTATTATGCATGCATCAGCCTAGGCAGGCTACCTTTTGTGCTGAATTTGGATTCTGCAGTTTCCCTTTTTTCCCAATGCCAACCTGAACTGAGATCATGTCTGAGAACCAGCAGATATGGGCTCAGGGAAATGATACTGCAAGGCAGAAAAACCTGGAAGTTTGCAAACCTACTCTGGCTTATTAATTCAAGATCTTATTAAATATCACTGCTTGGAGACTGCCCAGGGATAGCAATGACTCAAAGTACTCCCTGCCTTAAAAGTTCTGGCACTTAACCCAGGTCTCACAATAAAAAAAAAAAAAAAAAGGCCATAAATTGAATTCCTAACCTCACATTTCAGCTCACTAGTGACAGGACGCTTGTGGTTCTCAAAAAGCTTTGGCTCTATAAAAGGTAATAATCCATCTTGTCGGCTGAGTAACTGCTATTTTCAACAGCTCTGTCGGTAAGTTTAACTAGGCCTCTCGTGTGCAGTTTCCATGATAGTCATGAGATCCTCACGAGCTGAAGTGCCATGTCCTTGGCTGCAATGTGGCAGTAGTTCCCTTCTCTCCAGACAGATCAGGTTTTTTTTCAGAGACACTCCCTAGTAGTCCCTTTGAGTTACCAAACTTGGCACCTTTATAAAGTGTGGGAAGCAACCGCAGGTCAGGCTGATTGGGTACTACCTAACTCACTTCTACTTAGTGATGAAGAAGTACACCTCCTCCTGCTCAGAAGGAAATATAGGCCAAAAAGGTAATTTTAATTTTTTTGCTAGTTTATCGAGTAGAAATCAGTGATGTATTTCATTTAACCACCCTTAAGAACAATTCACCAACATCTGAAATGTCTGCCTTTTATACTGACAATTATGCATGTCCCCCAGTAGAGAAGTGCCTATGAAGGCTACTCAGCATTCCTTGATAATGGGATCTTGAAGAATTGCAATTTCCTACCAGGTCTTTCAGTAAGGGCATAATTTTGACAAAATATAATAGCTCTTGAGAGCTGATGGCACAGCTTTTCAGCTACATGAGAAGAGGCCTATCAGAAACTTCATTGTAGCTGAGTGATTTTCAGACTCATTTTCAGCCAGCTCCCAATGTTACATTTATCCAACATCTATTTTAAATCATACCAGCTTGCTCCTCTGCTATCTGGGAACAGCCAGGCTAATACTTCTTCAGAGACCTTGGTCTCTACAGTAATATACTTGAAATACACTTTGATCTTTTGACTGATGAGAAATTTTGAATCTATGTTTATTTCTTTTAAGACTGGTGATATAGATATATGCATGCTGCTGCATCTTCATTGTTCTAATTTTTATTTCATGCATTACTAAAGAACAAATTGTATTGCTGCTTACATTCACCTATGTAAAATTTTCTTTCTGAATGCTTAACAGAAAGAGACTGTATTCCCTCCACCGATGTATTCTTTCTTTGCTTGCTTGGCCACTTCTCATGGGGTATAATCAAATCTTCCAGATCATTTCACAGGTGCTTTGATCTGGTGTTGAAATTTACCATAACAGAAAAGAATGCTGCTCTCTGAGATGTAAAACATACATCACCCTTAACTTTAGAATGCAGTTATGGTCCTTCCTCTGCCTGCTGAGCTATGATTTCCTCCTTTTTCCTAACAGCCATGACTTCAAGCATTCAAGATGTCACCTCAATTCTCCTGCATATATGAGGTTGCTATGTTAATGATCAGAGAATGTTTGGCTTGCCAGAGGCGCTCCTCAAATACTTTAGGACAGGATACTAGTCAATACGGTAACTTTAGAAAAAAGCTGTGACTCACTCTAGCTTCCCTGGCAAACTCAACGAGGAGTTTTTTATTTCCCCAGTGCTTCCTCTAATTTGGAGCAGGACAAAGAATCACAGATGGGCCAATGCATATTGTCGATTGATCTTATTTGTGATGCAAGTATTTTGGAATTGTTGTAGCAAAATATAATCCTTTTTTTCATTTATGAAGAGGAGAAACGGAATATCCCAAAGGGCACCAGGAAACCAGCCCCTGGCCTCAGAATCACAGGGAATTAATCATTCCTTTCAGATATGCTTAGGGGAGTTGTCTGTGCCGGCTTGCTGTAACCTACCTGCTCTACAAAACACTTGGAAACCTGAGAGAGCACTGCAGGCACTGCCAATTCTTAAGTAGGACTGGCCAACTTAACCAAAAACCGCTGTATCTCAGGGCAATTAACTTCAGTTACAAAAGTACACAATTGCCCAAGACAGCTATTTCAGAGTATGCCATGTCTCCAGGTCTCATCACAGAGGCTGCACTCTTTTGTAGCCAAACCACAAGCAAACTTCTGCTATACGGTGTACTACTAGGTGCTCCTGAAAATGGGTCTTTGCAGTATTTTGGTTCGATCTCTAGAAGGAATTAAGTCACACAAGCAGCTGCTGAAGCCCTTCTGGTAACCACGCACAAAAACACTTTGCAAGAGGCGCAGAAACAAATCCTCTGCAGTTGTTTCCCTGGGAGAGGAGCGGTCGCCTGGATGGACCTCCATACTGAAAACCTCCTGCCAGCTTGGGGTCAGGAAAGCAGCTCTGGTGGGGCAGGCGAGCGGGCAGGCGAGCGGCCAGGAGAGCCGCAGTGCCGGAGTTAACCGCCAGGCACAGCCTGGCGATGCCTCGGGGGATGCCCGCAGCAGAGGCTGTTGTCCCGGGAGCCACGGCGCCGGCAGAACAGAGGCGCCAAACCCCACCACAGGCCCGGCCCGGCCACACCCCCTAACGGCCACAGCCCGGCACGTGCCCTTCCCAGCATGCCGCGCGCGGCGCCCGAAAGGCAGTGCCATGCGTCCGCGGGAAAGGGCGGGGCAACCTCCCCCCCTCCGCCCACCACCGGGAGACGGCGAGCGTGGCGGCGGGGAGGGGGCGGGGGCTGGAGGCTCCGCCCACCTCCTCTCCGCCGGAGAAAGCGGTGGCGACAGCCAATGGAGAAGGCGGCTGCCGGGGCGGGGCGTCGGGAGGCGGTTGAGGGGCGGGGCCGAGTTGCCGCAGCGTCGCCGCCGCCGCTTGTAAACAGATCCCGCCCCACGTGACGCGGCGCACGGAGTACCTGTGCGGGGGCACTGGGCACCGTCCGCCGGGGCGGCGGGTCCGTGAGCAGAGGCGGCGGCGGGCGCGATCGTATCCCTCGGCGGCAGGCTCCGAACGGAGAGGAGGTGAAACGGAGCCGTCCTCCTTCCCCACCTCCCTCCCCGCCACTTCCTTGGAGGCTCCGCTGGCGACCCGGCGCTTTCCCTGGCCTCGGCGCTTTCCCCGTTCCCCCCGGCGCGAAGATGGCCGGTGGTGAGCGGTGAGGCGGGGCTGCGAGGGAGCCGTTGCCGGCCGGCAAGGGCGGGCGGGGGGCGGCGGCTGACGGGACAGGAGCGGGAGGGTGTGTGTAAGGGGGGGGAAAGCCGCGCAGCGCCATGTCCGCCTTCGCCCTGGAGGAGACGCTGGAGGCCGACTGGGTGGCCGTCAGGCCTCACGCCTTCCAGGAGCGGGAGAAGCACAAGTTCGTCTTCATCGTGGCCTGGAATGAGATCGAGGGCAAATTCGCCATCACCTGCCACAACCGCACGGCCCAGCGCCAGCGCAGCGGCTCCCGCGAGCTCCGCCGCGGCGGCCGCGCCGCCCCCGAAGCCAGGGCCGCCCCCAAGGCCGGCAGCCCCACGGCGCGCAGGGGCCCGGCCTGGGGCAGCGAGCCCGCTCTGCCGCGGGGCTCCCCGCATCCCCGCGCCGAAGCGCTGCCCAAGAGCCCGCTGCGCGCCAAGGGCAGCCCGGGCCGGAGGCCGCAGCGGGGCCCGGAGGCGGCAGGTGCCGCCGAAGAGATAGAAGTGCTGGAGCTGGGGAAAGAGGAGGCCTCGTCGCTGCAGGCGGGCGAGCCGGCCGCTCCCGACGCGGAGCCCGCGGGGGAGGAGTGCAGCTGGGCCGGGCTCTTCTCCTTCCAAGACTTGCGGGCAGTGCACCAGCAGCTGTGCTCGGTGAACTCGGAGCTGGAGCCCTACCTGCCTGCCTTCCCCGAGGAGCCTTCGGGCATGTGGACGGTGCTGTTCGGAGCCCCGGAGCTATCCGAGCAGGAGATGGATGCCCTCTGCTACAAGCTGCAAGTTTACTTGGTCCACAGCTTGGATACCTGCGGCTGGAAGATCCTCTCGCAGGTGCTCTTCACTGAGACTGACGACCCCGAAGAGTATTATGAGAGCCTGAGCGAGCTGCGACAAAAGGGGTACGAGGAGGTGCTGCAGCGGGCCCGCAGGCGAATCCAGGAGGTGAGGCTACAACGTGGTCCAGATGTCTCCACCTTAGTGTTACCTCTTTCTTACTCTGTGACTTCTTTAGCTGTTTTCTCCAGCTGCTCCCTTCTACCTTTGGTCTATGGAACCATGGGACAAAAAAAAAAAGTACAGGAGAACTGTCTAGTTTAAAAAAAAAATAAATCTTTGAAAATCTAAATGAGAAAATGAGGCTTAACCTTTCCAAGGTCTCTAGAGCCAGGATTTAAGAAGGTGGAGATTTCCCATGTCATCCAGGTGTGGCTCAGTACTTTTTTTCTGTGCAATTGAATGTGGAAGTTTTTGAACCAAATTTTGTTTTTCTGTTGGAGGCTGAGTTGTTATGTTTAGTGCAAGGAGCAACATGGTGTTTATTTTGACAGTATAGTTTAGGCACTTGAGGCTAAAAAAATTCAGGTTCCTGCGGGCTCTCAGTGCTGAACCTGGTAGTTCAAGTGAGATGGTGTTTTCCACTGGAATTGGAGGAACTACAATTTTTGTTCAGCTGGTAAATTCTAAAAAGCAGGCTGCCTAGTCCTAGTGAGTATTTACTGCATTTCCATTTCTAGTGTTGGTCAAGACTTGGGTGTTTCAGGATGTTCCATATGTCTTTCTCATTCCATACTATTTAGACAAAAGTAGTTGAGGAGTTTCTACTAACTTCTAGTGTCAGTGTGTGAGAATTTTTTCGCATCCCTGTGGGCTGAGGTATAGGAGGATCCACGTTTTTCCAGTGAAAAAGGAGGATATTACACTTGTGTCTTTGTTTTCAGTGGCCTTGATCTAGAATGTACCAGGATCTGTCTAGGTGTGACTATGTGTATGGATTACGGAATTTCGTATTTTTGTAGACACCATCTAAATTCTATTGTGTGTGGATAGGTCAAGTTTGGCTGCTTCTGCTGCTTGCATATATCCTGCCAATGTGTGTTGGTGAATGTTTTTTCCCTGATGGGAGTATATCTACTTGCTGTCTGTTTTGATGGCATAGTGTTGAATCTTTGTAGGATTTAGGCTGAGCTTTTCCTTAGTCACTGGAGTTACAGAGTGTGCGAAGTTTATTTCATCAATGATGAAATCATGGTAAGGGCATCCAAGTTTAGCATTGTCAATTTAGTTTATTTCCAAACTGTTGTGTTAGGAAAATCACAACGATACATCCTTTTTTGTCTTTTTTCTTTTCCATAACTATTTAAAGAACTGAATTAATCCTTGTTAGTTTTGATATGCAACTGGTCATTAGTCTAATAGTTTTCCTCAATTTTTATTCCAGAGAATATGAAATTGTATTCTCATCTGCTTTTCTCTCTTAGACTGCACAAATGCTTGAGACTGTGTGTTAGATTCACTTAGCCTTCAGCTCAGTGGTTTTTATAAGGAGCTGAACAGGACCTGAGAATTTTGTCAAATGTCTGGAGTTTGGGAACTGGGTACCTAACTCAAAACGTGCGGTGTTTTTGAGGAAACACTAATTTGGAATTACTGTACAAATGTTATTGGTTTCTTGGAGAATCTCAATTTCTATTTTGTTAGCACCAGTACTGTTGGCAAAAAAAATAATTGGCTACCAAGAGGCAATACAAGCTTTATCCATCAAGGTCTCTGAACTACAAAATCTTACTCTCTGTTAATATTCAGAACTTGGTGCCAACACAGTGGCAGAACCTATCTGTGTATTTGACTACAGTACAACTTTCTTTTCTCATGGTAACCAATCCAGTAGTGTACCTAAAGTCAGTACAGCTGTACTTCTGTTCACTATCAGTTGTGTAAATTGATCCTTCTTTAATTAAAGGTAGTTCATGTTTAAGGAAAGAAACCAATAGAATGACCTGTTCTTTCCCTTTTGGCTCTCGGGTTTCTTTTCTCCTTACCTGTTAGTGGTTTACTTGGTCCACAGGAAATGGCTTTCTTTTAAGCAAACACTGGTCTTGTTTGTCATTGCAATTTTAGGCAAATGAAGCAGTGGATGATGGGTACTGCTCGGTATTTTTGAAGTAAAGGAGAGGACCTACTGAATCAGTGTTTCATATCTCACTTTACTTTTCCATCTGTGCTTGAAGTCTGTCTGTTAGCTGATGCAGGAACGTTGGATTCCTGTAACTTTAAATGATTTTACATCTTACAAGACTTCTTGGGAAGAGGGGAAGGGATAAAGCGGCATTGGCAACTGGAATGGTATCAAGGAGCATAATGAATGTGGAGGGTCTTCATAAATGTAGAATTGTGCAAAAACCAAGAACTCCAAGACTGCAGCTTAACATCTTGAAATACGCATGTGTAGTTCATAATTATTTCATAGACCTCTCTTTTCCAGGGTAAATTCCTCTGTGCAGCTAGACAATGTTTGAAAAATGCTTGCAGTTGCTGTTAATTACATTCTTTGGAGTGGAGAAGCAAAGTGAGCAGCAAAACCTCTCATGTTCGTTGTTTCAGCATCCCCCTACTTGGCCATCTGTTGCTTTCCATAAGTTACATACAAGACAGTGTATTTTCACAGCAGTTAATAATTGTTGCTCTCTGTAATAGGCATTTTTATCTGTCTCAGTTACAAACCTTTAGTAAGTCAGAAAAATATTGCATGTAAAAACAAATCCGAGATGGGGAAGAAAAATAGTCGTAGAGGAACTGTATGACCTGAAATAACTATCTTCTCCATAATTTGCAGTTTTGAAATTGCACATACTTCATTGTGTCAAATAAAATTATTAATTCTGGAATAGTGTAGAATTTAACTTAACGTTAGTTTATATTAAAGTGAAAACTTTTATTTAAAGTAGTAAATATTGTTCTACCTCGGTTTTGAAAATGAATAAACACTTGTTTGGAGCCCTTTTTCATTAAGTTTCTGCCTATTTAAAAAATTCCTCTTTTGCCCAGCTACAAGTCTGAGCTCCCAAATAATAGAGGCATAATAACAGAATCAGTTAATGACCAGTTAAAAAGATGTTATTTCAACAGAGAGGATGACACCAAATCCTTATCTGGGAATCCAGTTTCCTGGCCACTATTTCCAAATCTTAAACTTTGTGTCTGGAATGCATGAAAAGTTCTCTGTACTCTTGTTGCTGCAAGTTTTCTGTGTGTGTTCGTCCCCATAGAACATGAAGGAGTTTTTCTAGGCTGAGTGTAAATTTTTGTGAGTATAGTAATATCAAAGGTGGTGTCATACCTCTGCTGTGTTGGCAAAAGGTAGAATGTAGTCACAGCTTTGCTGAATAAAAAATGGTGTTAGTATAAACTGTGATTAAAAGGTTTGGTGGCTTAGTCACTCCAACAAGCATATTCTGCTGGATGCTTATCCTTTTCCTTCCTCTTGTATAGCGAGTTTTGTGTTTGGGAAGCCTGGCTTTGCATTACATGCCTACTTTAGTATCTTTGAATCTATGGTACTTGTTAATATCTGTGTTTCTTATACCTTTTAATTTTCATGACAGTCTGAATCTTGGCAGGTGATAGCACATCGGATTTTGAATGCCAGTTATAAAACTGTACAGAGTCTTTCTTTCGTTTGGTTTTTTGCTGCTCTGTAAAATCTATGAACAGTCTTCAGGCAACTGTTAAAGACCATTTTGAGTATCTTTTCTGCATGTGTTCTTTTGACTTGAACTTAATAGAAAAGTTAAGAAAGACTTTTTAAAGATGATCAAATTCTGAAGAAATTCTGAGAGCATCTTAGTTTCTGTAGCTAACCTAAGACTGTTTTGGGAGTGAGGACCTAATGAAATCTTTAGTCTCCTTCCCCTGCATACTGGAATGTTTTCCTAAGCACCAGAATAGGCCTTGGAGCTTTTGTCTTATGTTGATTGTCTTAATTTTCTTTTGATTCAAAGGGCTAGAAAGGTTAAGAAAAAATAACAAAATAGATAAAAGATTTTTATTTATAGTAACAAGTTATATGAGGAGAAAATGTAGGGGTTTGTGACAAATCTGTGGTCACTTTCTTTATTTCTTAAATTAGCACGTATACAATTTTTCAAAATAACTTGCACAATTTTAATATGGAAGTATTTTTGTTTTCAATGAAATATGATTATTAAAGTCACACAAATTGCCAAGTAATTGATTTGGTTATAAATAATGGAATTTGACATTTGTTGCTTTCCAAGAGTGCTGGCACATATTTCTGCTTATATCAAAAAAAGATAAATAGGTTATTCTTTCTTTTGTTGAACCTGTTCTAATATTTTAGAGAAAATGAATATTCAGGATCGGCTCCATAACTAAGAGAACTTTTATTTCCTTGCTTTTGTCTGTGTGCATTCAGTTCTAAAGTAAACATGTATATGGTAGGTAGTGGGGCACTATACCAAAAATGTAAGTTTTCCAGAGGTAAGGTGACCTGTTTCTGTTAACTGATCTACTGCTAGGCACATTATGATTTAAAGAGAGATTTCAACATCAAACTTTTAAATAATGCAAAAGTAAATAATATTAAACACTAGAGCGAGCTATTCGGTATTTCAGTAATGCAAAAATAAATGCTAGTGGTCATGTTTCCATCAAAACCAGTGTGTTATCTTTCTCTGAAAGAAACAAAGAAAACTGGATCTTTTATGTTAATTGCAATCACTAAGATCTATAAGGTCTCTCAGGAGAGAAGAGAACATTGGCTCAGATTTAACTTTGGGAGCAGAGAGGATTAAAATAAGATACTGTGGATTTTTTTTTCTTATTGACATTAATAGAGACGAGTTAAGAATATTGTTGCACATTCTGGAAATGTAATGCAACCAATCAAAGACTCTTTACGTACGCATTGTTTGTAGTGTTAACAGTTGTTTCCAGCTTTGATTCACTTCTAAGTACTTTGCAAATAGGCTGTTTAAGTGCAGTACCAGAACTGTAACTTAGTACTAACCCCAAAACAGTATGATAGCAGTAAGAGGAGACATGTAATAATAGTACTCTGTCTCATACTTGTCCAACCAAAGATATTTTCTTCCTTATCATCCACAATCTTCTTATTTATCTAATTTGCAGTTGGAGTCACTAGCAGTTATTTCTGTTTTTTACAAACTAATCCTAAATTACTAAATCATTTAAAGGCTTGGCATTTTAGGCATTGCAAGTTCACACCTGATCATTCTGCAAGGATCAAACTCAATAGCAAGGATGCTGCAATATATTTTCACATAAGCAGAAGTAAATGTGTAGTGGTTCTCCCTTTCCTCTTCTCTGCAAATAATGAAAATCTAAGTCATGTGGGTATTCTGCTTTCAGTGAATTTCTGAAACCTGTTCTATATATGTAAATCCATGTTACAAATTAAACACTTGATGATGGCATCTGATACTACTGTAAGTGAGGTAGAGAGAGCTATATCATTTGAGATTCTTGGGCCCTTGTAGTAGCAAGGATAGTTAAATTCACAACAGCTTAATCATATGGTGGACTCACAGTTGCTAAAAGTCTAAGATGTTATTACATACCATTTTAAAATACATGCTTTAAAATGGCTTCTAGGAATCCTGTATTTAAAGGACATTATTGCATATTACCATAGTATTTGCTTTTCTCTTTAGTCTGTGTTTTAAGTCCAAAGCAAAATGATAATTTACCTTTAATTGAAAAATCTTATTTTTTATCCTTTTCCTATGATACCTTCTTAAGTAAGTGTTTTTGGTTTGGTTTTTTTCTACTGCCCTTCTCTTTTATTTGTGCTTTATAGGTAGCAGCAAATTATTTCAGAGATTTATGGACTTGTGATCATGTGTTAATTAGATTATTTTTTGTTTGTTTTTTTTTTTTTGTCTATCTTATTGTGCTGTCTCTTTTTCGGTCCCAGTAGGATACTTGTTTTGGGTTTGAAGTTTGGTGAGTTTCTTTTTCTTCTCCCTCCCCCCCTGCCTTTCTACAGTGCGTTTATGGCATGTATATAGATATATCTATGTATGTTAACTTCATGCATTGTTTTATTAATGCCTTGTTAAGTTTGACAAGAGCTAGCTGAGGAGGATGTATACTACTGTGTATCTGAAAATTACAGACTGATTAAAATAATGTGCCTTTCTTTAAAACATGGACAAATTATACATACGCAAAGAAAAAGATGTCTGCTTGAAAAGTGAGGTCTTTGTTGACTGAACTTAAGTCTTAATTTTTCAATTGACTGTTTGGCCTTCAAGTCAATGCCTTTTAAAACTGCATTCTGACTCCAGTAACTTTTTATTCCGCCTCTGTTTCTGACTGAGATGGTATACACAGGCAGGTTTGCATTTGAAAGCAAATTCTTTCTAATAATTTCATCTTTTAGGCTTTTACAGGACAGTGCTTACACAGAGGTGAAGAAGGCACTGAAAAGCAGAGCTTTCAGAAAGGCTCTGTCTTCCATTTTCCTCTGTGGGGAAGTGCTTTTAAGGATCCCTTTTTAATGTTAGTAGAAACATACCATTGCAGTCCACCAGGAAGTTGCTGGTTTTGGTAAGAGCTTCAATGGAAGTCGTGACTAAGTCCAACTAAAAACACACCTGGAAAACCTCTTGATCTTTTCAAGAGGTGGAAATTTAGCCATAAGGAATATGATAGGGACAGAAAGAAGATCAGATAGGATGGGAGGGAAGGAGAATGATAATAGTCTTAAGATACGTATCGACTAACTGAATGATGTTCTATATCTGAGCTGTTGCTTAGATTGCTATCTGCTAAATAGGGGTTGGCAGTGGGATTGTGAGATGATAAGCCCTTGCTTCAGCATTAGAGAGTAGCTTCTGAATAGGCTCAATCCTCTTCCTCCTTTATTTTCTCCAGCCAAAGAATCAACTATTAACATTTGGTGATTTTATAATTCTGCTGTGGGTGAATCTATAATGCCACAATGTATTTTTCTTTTGTAGCATACGAAAGCAAAAGCAGCAAATAAGCATGAATAGGACTCTACAAAGCAGCCTGCACCTAAAGCATGTTTTGTGATTTTGGGCAACTGGAGTACTTGGGAATTGACAGTAATATAGCAGTAACATGTTTCTTCTTTCTTTCCCAGAAAACAAACAGACAGCACCCCCTCCCCCCTTGTTAAAATAAATGAGCTTTATTTTTAAAATATGCCACAAGTTATTGTTTATTTACTACATAGAAAAAGGTTGTAAATAGGACATTCTGCTGTTGTGAACACTTTCCTGTGTCCAGAAGTTTTGTCCTGCTGCTGGTATTCAGCATGATATGCTCTGGGGAAAGGATGTATGAGGCTAACAGCAACTATAGGTTTAACCATGTAGTGTATACTAGATTAGAAAACAGAGCTTTTGAGGAAGGGAGGCAAAGTGGAACAATTTATTGGAATTACTCGTATATCGTGCACAGTACTAACATCACTGTAATCATTTGGAACAAAGATCTTGGATACTTCACTGAAAATCCCTGTTTTAAGTGTGGTGCTGTTTAGTAGCAAACATGCAAGAATGTTTTAAGAATGGTGAAAAAAGAATCGTTGTGCTCTTACAGGAAGTAATAGTATGATCTCATCAGAAATCTGGTGGTGCTGTTTGCTACAATACAGATTAGCCTTTAATTGTTGAAGCCCTTGTGTAGCTTGAAACAGGATTATTTTTTTTAAAAAGGAAAAAGTCCAGATTTGTTGCGCAGGAGATGGGATGATCTCATAGTATCTTCCAGTCATAAGCAGTATAAATGAATAAGGGAAATGTGGGGGTTTTTCTAATTAGTTTGTTGTTACAACTTGCCCAATTTCCATTTTCTGAGGAATTTGGGCCTGAAATATAAACCAAAACATTATTAGTTAGTCTGAAAACTTCATGAAGAATTTTAACACACAGCAGTAAATGTTAACTTGAAAAGTCTCCACAAATGTCTCCTTGTTTACTAGGTCCTGCTTGTCAGCTGTGTCCATTATTAATAATAACATTATTAAAGTCTTATTTCTACAGTTCAGATTTTACTTTTGGATTAACTCTTGTCATAGTTAGAAGAATGTTTTGATGTGCACAGAGCTTCCCTGGCAAGCTAGTCTTTGAAAATCTGCAGCCTGAATCTCTGGAGCTATTCAGAATATATGTAAATAGAATACTGGTGGTGTATCACCTATGAATCTGTTCACTAGTTGCAAACTTATTCGCAGAGGGTGTTTTCAGTTAAAAGCCTTTTACTGGTAAGGCTGTATCTCTGTGTTTTCTTTAAATCTATTATTTTCTGTTTGTCATATTTATCTAGTGAAAATTAGCAAATGTATGGGTGTTGTGTTTTTTTTTTTTTGTTGTGTATGGAGCAGACATTACCCGTTCAGAAAAATTTAAATGCTTATTTGACATTTTTTTGACAACAATTTGCTCCTGGAAAAGTGTTATAAAGCACTTCCAGTCATTCAGCAGTATGTTGAATGTCTTTTTTTTTTTTTTTTCTGAAAGTAAATTGAGTACCTCTGCTTTCTTAAGTGATAATGGAAATTTCTGTTTGTTTTATGCTACTGTTGTAGTACTTGCCAAAATGCATTTGCAGACAAATGTTTATATGACCTTCTTTTGGAAAAAAATGTGTTGATACTGGAGTGAAGGAGCTGGATGGTTTTTTCCTTTGAGAAATGGTGTTTAAATAATCAATTCACATTTGTTTGTGTTGACTTGCAGACAATTCATGAGGGTTATCTAAAATTAATAGAAGCACAACTTTTCACATTATGCATCATGACTTGCATCATGACTTGTTTAGAACTACTTTAGGGAGACTGTATTGTAAAGCATTTTTCAATAATTTAGAATCAGAGATTATTGTGTTAGAAGGAATCTTTACACATTTCCTGGTTGAACACCATGCTTAAAATACACCAAATTCTGATTAGGGCTTTTTTTTTTTTTAACCCCAGACTTTAAATAGCACTGTGAACTTCATATCAGTTTTAATGAAATTTTAAAAAGAAAGAAATGTATTAATTAAGTTGTGGAACTTTTGAGAGAGAAGATCTGTAGATAAGTTTTAGAAGTTTAAGGTTTATAATTTTTCTACAAATAGCATTGTAGCTTCAGAGCCCAAATTCTTTAGCCTTCAGTAATGTGATGTTTTTTTATAAACATCAGATGTCAGAATTTTGAATTGTCCCATTTTGTCACTTGACAGTAGTATAATTCAGCAAAAACCCCATATGTAGGGAGAGTTTAAAAAAATCCTAAACTACTTGCAATGTTGGAGCTGTTCTGGAATAGTTGACTTAATAGGTAAATTTTTTGTTTCAACTGTGTTTTACCATGCTGTTTTATCATACGTGGAGTTTATTTCTCTGTAACATTTAAATGGTGTATCTTTCCCCTTTATTTCTCCATGAAAAGAGGATGAAAACCCACCCAAACAGGAAACATCACAGAATAGAAGACTGTACTCACCTAATACTAATATAAACTGTTTTTGTCTGAAATGTTGTGCTGTTATGAAGATGCTTTAATAGCTTGTTATTTATGATACCTGCTGTTAGTGGTTAAAACTAGTGTGCATGATAAGGGATTTAATGAGTTTCTTATTTAGCCTTAGTTGGCTGTAAATGTGTTTTTGCTGCTTGATTATTTTGGATGCTATGTTGAACTTTTAAATAAAACCCCTCATTATTTTAGCTTAGAAACTTTAAAAATCGCATTTAGTCATGTGTTGTGCTGTTTCCCTCTCAGATCTCTTTCTATGATTTCATTGTTGTATGAGGTGCTGTAGAGGTTGAAACAGTGTTGAACTAGACCACCCTTGAGAAAGAACACAGAGGACCATTTGAGTTAACTGTCAGCTGTCATTCAGGGTTTAAAGGCTGTTCCATCAGCCCGAGTTGTGAAAGGAGCTGAAGAACTGGATTGTCAGCTTCCTAGTGGTTAAAGGCAGGGATCTGGTTGCTTTCTGTCCTCCCTGCTTCAGCTTTGTGTTCCTTCCTGTTGTGCTTCTCTGCCCTTGCAGTGAGATGATTCAACTCAGTAAACTTCAGTAAATTAATCTGAGAGAAACTACAGTAATAGCTTTCTGCCAGGTGCTCAGGTATTTTGTTGAAAGGTCTGAGGAATATGAAAGCCATGCAGTGGAGGAGGAGGGTACCTGAGAGCAGAAGGAGCCAGGAACTCTGTGAAATTGTAAGAAGAGAGGGGATGAGGGGGTGGGAAGTGTGATCTGCTTTTGATAGGAACAAGCCATTAGCTTAGCTCAGCTTAGCTTTAAAAAGTAAATTCATGTTTACCAGTACTTTGCATCTCGTATTTTTACAATGCTTTAACCCCTTTGAATTAGATTTTCTTTTTTAAGTCTAACATTACCTTTACCAGACATTTGAGAGTGTGTGCTAGCATGGGAAATGCATTGTAAAATTGGTAAGAGTACTAATTCAGTGATGTGATTCATGTCAGCTGAATTCATAGTGAAATTAGTTATACTTCTTAAATGATTTTTTCCTTCCATCAAATTTTCACCTTTATTATTGTAGAAGAACATTTGCTCTTTAGCAGAGTAGGTGTTTGGCTGGGCCTGTGTCCTGGCATTGCAAACCTTACAAGAGAAGGGTTTAAAACCCTTAAATGCTACTCTTAAAGAGTAGCATTGTAATAACTGTTAAGGAAATGTATTCATTGTGTGCAAATATTTACTTCAACAGTTGTCAGTTTTGAGGCTCTCAAATATGTTTTTCTGAGTGATAGCATAGTTAAGAAGCACAGAAGAAGAGGGTCTGTAGACCAAAAGTTAATATATTTCATAGCATAGCATGAACACTTATGTAATGTATGTTCTCAGTCTTCTGGCTTTAGGTTCTTTTTTTCAATCGGAATCCTACAGGAGAAAAAAATTACTTAGAACTCATTAGGATGTATAAAATAAGCTCTTTGCCAAGCCTTCAGGGTGAGGTGTTGCCTAGAAGTCTTTTTGTTCAGGGTTACCGTGTTTCAACTGATCAGTGATTCATTAGTGACTTTATCTTTTAGTTATTTTGACCCTTTCCAAAGGAAAGGAGTCTCAGAGCAGATCTATTTTATTCATCAAATTACATTACAATGTAAATACTTAATTCTGTGTTACTAACATCAGAAAAAGACTAGCACTCCTATTCAATGTACGCTGCTATGCAATTAGACCTTATTTGCTATGATTTCTGTAGCTTATTTGTGCCTGTGCCCTTCTAAGAATACACCGAATTCAAAGAAATACCTGTTTTTTATAGGCACTGTTTTGGCATGAGAGTGTAATTCAGGAATGGCATAGCCATGTCACATGGTAAGGTAAGGTGGTGAGATGAGTACCATCTTTAACTAAAATCAACTTTACCATAATGTTATGTGTTTGTCTTGCTTACAGAAAAAGAGATGCATATTTTCTAATTGTTGATATCTCTCTTGAGCTTTCAGAAGCGATTTGATGCACCATACATTGTTAGCAGAGTTGACAGCTTAAAGCCTGAGCCTTGTGATTTTCCAACAAGTTTTATACATACAGTTCTGCTGAGATATCTATTTAGAATTTTGTGTGGGAGGAGAGAAGTTGCATTGTTCGGTAATGATGCATACATGGAAATAATGTTTTGGCTCACTTGGCTACATTAAAATACTACTTCAATTTTTCTTAAGCAATTTTTTCTTATTTTTTTTTTTTCCTTTTCTACAGACTTGTGTTATGGGCAATGTATTGAAATGAAGTGCATTTTGGTAGGCGGTGTAGATGAACTTAACAGTACTCCTAGGGTACTGTCCTAAGAGCAGCCCAAGTATAAATGATAACTGATAGGAGTGAAAAGATGCCAGGCAATCTGCAATGTGCTGCATTTAGCCTTCTGGTGTGCCTTTATGTAGTGAGGTGACCTTAGCCACTGTGTGCCCATGGTGCTGCTCTATCACTCCACTGTCTCAGCTGGACAAGGACAGGAAAACATGACCAAAGGCTCATGGATTGAGATAACGACAAGGAGATCACTTGGCGATTACTGTCACAGGCAAGACTTGACTTGAGGAAATGAAATGCCAGTCAAGTCAGAGCAGGATAATGAGAAATAAACCCAAATCTTAAAACACCTTTGCCCTGATCCCTCCCTTCTTCCCAGGTTCAGCTTCACTCCCAATTTCTTTCCCTTTGCCCCCAGTAGCACAGGGGGACAAGGACAATCTTCACCACAGGCTGCAGGGCAATCTCTGCTCTGTCACCTGAAGCACCTCCACCCTTTCCTTCTTTACTGACCTTGGTGTCTGTGGAGTTGTTTCTCTTGCATATTCTCACTCCTCTCTCCTGGTTGCTGCTGCATAGCAGGTTTTTTTTCCCCTTCTTAAATGTATTATCACAGAGGTGCTACCACTGTTGCTGAGGGGCTCAGCCTTAGCCATGGGCAGCTCCTTCTTGGAGTTGGCTGGAACTGGCTGTATTGGACATGGGGAAGCTTCTGATATCTCATAGAAACCAGCCTTGTGGACATCTACTACAAAAGCCTTGCCACCTACACCGAGTACATTTCTGCACATGTATACTGAGGTACCGAGGCTCTCTGCATGGTAAAGGTCTGTTTTAAACAGTTTTAAGAGGAATAATGTGGCTTGTTTGATACGAGTAGCTCTTTAGAGGCATAGAAATGTTCCTTTCTATTTCTTGTGTTTCAAACACCATGTGTTTTACTTCTGAGCATCTTTCTGGGATTTTGTGTGCATGTGTACTTGCCATTTGTTTCTTGGAATAACTGCAAACTTTGAACTTTTTTGTTATGTGTGTTTTATGTATGTGTTGTTTGATTAATTAGCTCAGTCCTTCTGTAAATAGCCCTTCACAAAGTCCCACCAAAATCCAGATAATAACTTTCGCAATGCGACAGCATAGACTTCTAATTCCCTATTTTCGGAAACTTGGTTGAAAAAATTGAACTTCTTTATCCACTCAGTAGGTGGATGATTGCTTTATATATTAATGGTAAACTCTGGTTTCCAAATAAGCTTATTGTGGAAATTACTCCTCTGTGTCTTCTTTTAAACTTAAGCAGTAGTGCTGCTTCCAGCACTTCTCATGCTGGACAGTATTACCTTATTTGTTTATGCTACCCTAACTCTTTATCCATCTTCTGTATATTTGCTTAAACAATTTCTGCCGCAACAGTAAAATGTGTTTTAGATCTATATTGGTTTTAGGCCTGTTACTGGGGCCTTCACATGCTCAATAATGCAAATGGTCTTTTTATACTACAAAGGGAAGGATTGTTGATGGCAATGCTGTCATGCAAGTCGAAGCCTAAATGTCCTGGCAAGGCTTGATTTTTATTTTATTTTTTTTTTTACATTTTTTTTAAACCATAATGGGGGATGTTTGAATACAGGACCATGTGTGTAAAAGTGAAAAACAGTTTGCCTGTAATACAGATTTCATGTACTTGAGACTCCTGCTCATTATCAGAACACGTGCGAGTGAGTGTATTTGCTTTTGACAAGATTTTTTTTGTTGTTGTTGAAAGATAGCTTAAGAAGAGAGAGAATAGAAACACTTCTATTCTTCTAAGCACTTCCTGGTATAAGAAACAGCAGTGTAAGTTCAGTTGTTAAGATTTTGCATCCAAATTTTATGTACTTTAGAGCTCTACTGCTTTCAAACTCTAGAGCTAATTACAGACTATTGCAAGTGTATTAGCAGGAGGATTCAGTGGAAAGGAGAGAATATCTAAAAACTACTCTATTTGCAAAACTGTACTTCTTGCTGAAAACAACTATCGTTTGTTTTACCTGTGATTTTAATGTGCTGCTTCAACTAAAAAAAATTAGAATTTGTCCTGGAAATAGCAAGTAGTACTTGGATTCGAAGAATCTAAATTAAAAGGAAAATAGGGCATTCTGAAATTCCTCATGTTCTAAAATATGAAGCAGCTTACTATGAGACTGAAAAACATCTTTATGGTCTGTTTTAGCTGAAAACAGGTATGTGTTGTATTGCAGTCTTTTATAAAATACACAAAATAAAATAGGAGTAACAGGGAAAGTTTTGGGGAAAAAATAGCAAAAGAAATGTAAGGTGTGACTCTTCACTGATTAAATCAAGCTTTGGATTATGCTCCCAAATGAGGTGAACCTGAACTTAATGGTGCTGCCTGCTGTAATGCTTTTAAAGCTTTATAGACAAAATATTTTTTAAAAAAATATTGGACAGACATAATCTTTGTTACATAGTTCAAATATATGGGCTGTTAAATTGGAAAAAAAAATTACATATTTTTAGAATCTATCCGCATAATAGTTGCCTAAAATATATGTATTCATTTAGTTGTAAACAATGTAATGTCTGTGAAACACAATTCTTAAAATAAATGCAGTATTCAATGGATGTAGCACTAGTCAGGCCTGTACAGGATATTACTCTACCCTCCTCCACCCACTTCTTTAAATAATGTAATTAAAAAACTGTGAAAGTAAAAAAGTCATACCAAGACTGTTGAAGTAAATGATCAGTAATACTGAATGTCTTTGCTGAGAGTTAATCATGACTGGGGCACAAAACATGCCACAAAAATTGTTCATGTTATTTTTATGCTAACAGCTTGAAAACTGCATGGTTTTAAGGTACCAGGTTGGCTTAGGCATTTGGCCAGCTTAACAAATGTCTCCATCTTACTAAAAGGTATTAGCTGACTTTCGGTGTTTCTATTACAGTGTATTGTCTAGGTTCTGCCTGTGTGAAAATTGGAACATACACAGTTAAACTATCTGCGAGTCTATGGCAGGCCTGCTTTGTCTTACAACATTATTAATTCAGTGGATTCTGTGTTAGACCCAGCGTTATTGTTATCTGATAGTCTGAATACTGCCTGGATGACAGCCAGTGAAAAAAATGCTTCGGCTGACTTTGATCCAGAACAGGAAAGCTTCCATTGGACTGCTTTGTTGAGCAAAGTGGGAGAGGTCCTCTGCACAGCCAGGTTAATACCATATGGCTGCTATGTCAGTGCCTTTAGGACTGTTCATACTGCGCTGTATTGGTGAAGACTTGGTGATTGGTAATCACATTAATTGCAAGAAGTGAAGGAATAGTCTCACACTTTAAACCATGTTTATAAAATCATAGAATTGTTTAGGTTGGAAAGGATCTTTAAGATCACGTCCAGGTGTTAACCTAGCACTGACAAGTCCACCATTAAACCATGTCCCTAAGCAGCCATATTTATGTCTTTTAAATACCTCCAAGGATGGTGACTCAACCCCTTTCATGGGCAGCTTGTTCCAATGCTTTTAGTGAAGACGCTTTTCCTTATATCCAATCTAGACCTCCCCCGGTGCAACTGGAGGCTGTTTCCTCTTGTCCTGTTGCCTGCTACTGACCTCCACCTTCCTATAACCTGCTTTCATGTAGTTGTAGAGACTGATACTGTCTCCTCTCAGTCTCTTTTCCTCCAGGCTAAACAACCCCATTTCCTGCAGCAGCTCCTCATAAGATTCATCTTGTGCTGGAGACCCTTTACCAGCTTTGTTCCCTTTCTCTGGACATGTTTGGGCATCTCAATGTCTTTCCTGTAGTGAGGGGCCCAAAACTGAACACAATATTTGAGGTGGAGCCTCACAGGTGCTGAGTACAGGGGGATGATTGCTTCCCTTCTGCTGCCTACACCATTTCTGATACAGGCCAGGATGCTATTGGTCTTCTTGGCTACCTGAGCACATATCATAATTAATGTCAAATACATGTCATAATTTCTCTATGTTGATTTGCTTTGTCAAAACTAAATTTTTTTCACACTTCTCTGGTTTCCTCTTTCTTTCATATAACTTAACCCATGTGAAATTTGAAGCAGCAGTTTTGTGATGTTGATCTGTCAGGAAAAAAATAATTTCAGTATGCCTTTGAGCTGGTTTGCAACCTTTGAGAAAAGGTTAATGTTTGTACCTTTTTCCCCAAATTGCTGTTTGAATAAGCCTGTAGGAGAGCATGTTAGTAAGTGTATTGGTGTAATGAGCCTGTATGTAGCCAGTGGTTGCAGGTTAATAACTTTCTTTCCTGTTGAATAGGTATAGACCTATGCCTATTCAATAGTTGTTTCGTCCAAACCAAATAAGGTGATACTCTTTGGTTTGCAAATCAGTTTTCATGCTTTGTTACATCCTTTCTGGTAACTGTATTTTAATTGAAATCTCATCACCATTTGCATTCAAGATGGTCTTCATTAGGCACAGCAGGTGGATTCTGTATGCATCCTTGCCTTAGGAAGGAAGAATGGTTACTTACCTTGGCTAATAGATAAAGAGTATTTATATTCTATGTTAATAACATGCCCTTACTTGTGGTTTTTTTTATTATTATTTATTTTTGGGGGGGTTGGTATTTCTGAAGGAGTTCAGGATTGGGGTAACCCCAGCAGCAGACCAAATAAAACTGGACATGGACCAGACCTTGAAACAATGCCCCTTTATGTGAAGGAATGTAATGATAACTCATTACTTTATCCATACTGTTTCCAATGATGGACATGATTTTCACTGAACAACCAACTAATTGTATGTAGATACTTTTAGTGTCCTTAGGATGTCTTTGTACTATACTGATGGTCATAAAATTGAAACAGTCCTTCATTTCCTGGCACTTTCATTCCATCTTCTGCAGTGTTGTGACCATCTTCCAGAATATCAGAACTATTAAATAGGCCTTAAGAGTGGCCTGTAAAGGGGGGAAAAAAAGTAAAAGCTCTACATTCTATTGCTCTGCTCCTGGAATGAGGTTACCTAAGATGCTACTTTAAGTGTTGATAAGTTTTCTCTAATAATTGTCATGTTTTTGTTGCCCTCTAGGATTTGTATCCTGTTAGAACAGTAGGGTTTCAGAATGAAACAACTGTGTACATTTCTTTAATAAGAAGATAGTGATTGTCTGAGCAACTAAAAGGAAATTACCATTAGAGCATGCTGTAGGTCATCTGCTAATAGCAGAGACCCTTCTTGCCATGGGTGGTTTGAGAAGAAAGGCTTGGTTTTCTAGTACCTTGACAGAGGTATATAATTACAGCCTTGGGACTGCAAGGGTTTTTTTACTGGTTAGTGCCAGGGGGAATTATGATAAGGTTTGAATACGGCAATTTTGGTTTTAGGTCCTAGCAACAAGCAAGAGGAGCTAAGGAAGAAGGTGGTTTTGTAGATGATGTTTAATACAGTGAGCTGGAATACTGCATGAGATCCATAAGGACTTAAGACTCAAACCCAAGAGCATCCTGGGATGACTTCTGTCCCTGTAACTGCAGGTTAGATTATGTGCATTTAACCCTGAAAGTTCATAAAACGTTGGTTTTATGGACTGCAAGCCATGAACCACTACCCAGTACTCTCAGTGAGATCTCAAATACCCCAAAATACTACGTGCTGCTGGAAGAGAGCAGAAGGGCATAGCAGATGATGTTACAATAGGAACAACTTCCTAGGTAAAATTGTTTAGGTAATGCAACAAATTGCCTCATATACTGCTGTGGAATGTCACACCTGTTCTACACCATCTCTGGTGTAGACCTTTCACTTTTGCTAGGCCTTGCTGAGGGAAGGTTCTTTATCTGACCGCTGTTTTGATGCTGAACACCTAAATAAAGCTCCTATCTGCTTTCTGCTGGGCATCCTCTCTCTCATCCTCGCTGATCTTCAGTGCCTCAGAGGAAGCCCAGGTGGGATTAGGGGATGTTCAGAAGAAAACTTTGTGGTGAGAAAAGCGGTAATTTCTCATACCTGGTCAGGTAACTGGAATAGAGCATAGTAATATAAAGGCAGTGAAGCCAAGTGGGTAGACAATATAATAATCAAGAAGTTTTTTAGAGCATCCTGGGATGTAAATAAGCCAGACACCAAAGGACTGTCAAACAAAGTTTCAGTTTGTAATCTGCAGTTCCTCTATTTTGTCTTCCAGTTGTAGTACTTGATGCACCTGTATGTACTGAGGATAATTCATGTAGGGTTGGCATCTGACTTGTATGAAGAGGTAGAAGATACAATGTGCTTATTCCATAGCGTTCCTAATCTATGTTAAGTTTATTTAAACTTGTACCATGAATATACTTTTGCAATGATAACATAAAGGATAAGAGACTTTGACTTTGAAAATTACATAAGGGGGAATTAATTTCAGATAATCTTGTCTTTTCAAATACATCAAGTACTCCACATGACTGTATGAGATTAGTGGGTTTTTTTAAACAGTTGAATACTTTTTTTAGAAATAGTGAAAGATTTCCAGCAGCATGTGAGGTCTGCCTAGGCAGATGCCCAGAATAGATGCAAAACAAGCATATAAATTAAAAACATACATAGTAGCAAATCTGTACAAACAGATTAATTTTCAGCTGCTTAAAAACTAAAGAAAGGATTTGACAGGCTTTGATGTTGTGTTTTCTTATATGAATTTGAACAACGTATTTTATTTTAAGTATTTTTTAAAAGCTTGTAACACTTGGATAGTTTCCTTTTCTTAAAAAAAAAAGGAAACTTTATGATCTTGAAAATTCATGCCTGCATGATCTAGGCTAAAATCATAAACAGGAAGGCAAAATTACCAGAAATCATAGAATTGTCTAGGTTGGAAGGGACCTATAAGATTATCTAGTCCAAACAGCAACCAAATTCTGATAAAACAAACAAATCGAAAAACCCCAAAACAACAAACAAACAAAAAAAACCGAATAAAAATCCGTATCACTGAGCCATGTCACTAAAACTAAACTAGATCACTGTTTTGTTTCGTATAGATTCTTGTATGACTCTGGAGCTGCACTGATGTAATGGGACTGTGTAGGTCCAAAGTACAGACAGGCAAAAAAAATCCCCCAAAACCTAGAAAGATCAAAATGCGACTTGTCCCCTTTCCTATTGCTCTTCCTTTCAATCCCTCCCACCCCAACACTTGAAAGTGGTAAATATGTGAAGTAGACTATCTGAGTACTATGTTACAGATCCTTGTACTAAGTAGCTCTTTGTGCTGTCTTTGTGATCAAATCCATTGTCTTCCAGAGACTCTTTTTTTTAAGGAAAAAGATCAAGAGGAGTGCATCACATTTTGACTTAAGGCTGTTAGAGATGTGATCATACTGGACTGCCTAATATCAAGATGTGGGTGGGGATTAAGATTTTTTTTGTTTGTTTTATGTTTATCTGAGTGATGATTTTGTGGGAGAGGGAAGATAATACAAGAGGATAGTTTAAAAAAATGTTTTCTGAATGACTGTAACTTTTAGCAGGAATGTTTGAACACGTTAATAAAATCGGTGCTTTCTCTACAGCTTCTGGAAAAACATAAGAACACAGAAAGCATGGTAGAGCTGCTTGAACTGTATCAAATGGAAGATGAAGCCTACAGTAGTCTTGCAGAAGCTACCACGGAGCTCTATCAGTACTTACTACAGCCATTCCGAGATATGAGGGAGCTCGCAATGCTTAGAAGACAGCAGATAAAGGTATGGTAAAGGTAACTGAACTTCTTATTAATGGGGAAATGATACTTTAAACTTACTATTTCCTACTTTTATTATGCAGTGGTGGTTACTCCTTTAGAAGTTGATCTTATTTTTCTGGTTCCTCCCCTTGAAGTGCTTTTGAAGAGTGAGAACATGTCTGACATGTATCTAACCGTTATCTGTTTAACTTACTGTGTTTGACTGTTCGAATTCATTGCTGAATTTCATAGGTGAAGGTAAGAATTTTGTGATTTCTGAGAATACTGAATAATATGTAAAACAGGCACTGTACTTAAGTCTTTTCCTGTGCTATTGTTAATTCTTTTAAAAGATTATACATGGAGTTAATTTTCATTACTTTCCTGAGGTAATCAATAGCTTCTTATCTAATCTTGTGAAACACTTAAATATGGAAGCATATTAGATGTACATAATTTTTTGCAACATTTTAACAGTTAACTTTCCTAACCTCACAAAACATAGCCAACTGAATAATACTACATGTTGTTTAAACTGTTTTATAATGCATATGATTCATTTTGAAATAATTCTAATTTTAAATACTTAACCAAAATTAACAAATGTCATCTTTACTGCATCTCAGAAGTACTTTTGATAAAATCATTAGTTCCTAGCAGATTATTTAGACTGTAGCCTTTTGATTCTTCTGAAATGTGTTATAACATAGAAGCTAAAATGGGTTTGTTTCATTTAATCAATAATTCATATTACAAATGTCAATTTATCTCAGTTTGGAACCTTGTTCAATTAACTAACATTGTTTTTAGTGGTTTCAACTTAAAACTACAATGTTTTTTTTCTGGTTTTGACCATAGAAAGAGATGCAGGCAAGAAGACTTACAATTCCAAGACCAGTTTCATTTTTAGCTATTGCTGTGTCCATAAAGTAATTTTTCAGAAAGTTCATCTATCTGAAAGTAACTCAGTTATGAGTTGATGGTATTTGAACTAAAAGTGCCTTTTGCCCCTGAATGATAAATGTTACTGCATAGAGAATTGGGATGAATATTTTTTCAGGTTTATTAATGTCTGAAGAATGTGAAGACTTAAGTTTAATAAAAAGATTTCTTCAAAGCACAATGAAATAATTCCCATTTTATTTGAATTTGTAAGAGAGGAAAAGATTATTTTTTTTTTGTTCTTTTGTCAAACAAGACAAAAGTAGGGAATATGGTTTAAGAGTTGTGTATTGGGGTGTTTTTTTTAACCTCAATGATATCTTGAATTACAGCTTTAAAATGCCTCACTCTTTATTTTGCCTGAAAGAACAACCTTGGTACACTTCAGAGGCACGTTCTGTGGTTGATTATTTTAGTTGTACATACTTGCATCAAATGTACATTAAGTTCTCTTCCTAACTTGGCAATTCTTGAGTTATAAAACTTGGTCATCTGTATTATGTGGTAGAGAAAGATGCCATCTCTTGTTTTTCATTTCCTCGTTTGAGAGAAAGCAGTACTTGTATTTATGATGACAAAATATGTATTACGCTGGGTAGTTAGGGTGGAAGAATTGCTTTATAAATAGAACCTGTGTATGAAATGGTTTATGTTAACTTGCTGCATATGTTTTTCTGGCAGGCTTAATATTGGAACAAAGATCCTTAGGTTTCTATAAACCCTTACAGATGGGTTATCTCCATTTTCATGCATAGTGGAAGTATTTCTGATGCTTACTACCGCAGTGAAATGGGAGATGTGAACATGTAATACTGTTTGTATCTAAAGGGTGATAAGGAGAAAGATAATGTTTGGATGTAGAGCAGGATAAGGAAGGAAGAACCTGCAGAATGTATTACTAAAATGAAAAAATAAGTTATAAGGATAATTAAGCTTGAATACAAATATCAGTATTTAGCCAAGATTGCATATGCCTTCTCTAAGTACTTTATTTAACATTTTTAGACATTTTCTCTATTAGGTATCTTTTATTGGGAAGTTGTTTTAGTTTCCTTTTTTTAACAATATGGGGATTTAAAGAAGTATTTTAATGAGTTTCATTTTGTCAGTTTTCAGAATGAATTAGGAGGAAATTAATTGTGTTGCCTTTAATCTTTGAGAATGGTGTTTAATATCTTTTCCTTTTTGGAGCAAGACATAAAAATTGGAAGATATATCATCTGGATGATAAATTTCTGCTGTTGGTGTGAAAGTTTTAGCAAGAGAAAAAGCCTAGAGGAGGAAGGGAGAAACAAACATAAAATTCTGGCCACACAGCAGAGCTCATTAGAGTAGGATAGCTGTATTCTCTGCAGATTGTGTCATTGGGGAAAAAAAAACAACCACAAGACAACCTGGAACAAAAGTTTGTAGCAGAAATACTTATCAGCTTGAAAATGCAGGCTAGTGTTGTCTATGGTAGAAGTGGGGGTTTTTTTGTTTGTTTGGGTTTTTTTATATTTTAACTATATATTATGGTAGTTTTTCAGGTATATTTTGCCTCATTTAGTGTGGAAGATAGATCATTTAGCATGGTTGAGGAATCATAATGCTATTCTGAGGTATTCTGAGGCACTTAAATATTTTTGAATTTGGAAAATGTAATGAAAAATGCAGAAGACTGAGGAAGGAGAAAAGGATGGCTTATTATGAAATGAAATGTCACTCTGGAAAACTGACTTCTGCGAGAATTTCTATTTAATGATGAACTAGTCATTTGACATTAGAACCTTAGACCTAGAATGATTTCAGTAGTGATATGTTTCTCATTTTTTTTCTCATTTCTCCCAGCTTGAAACCCCTAGTTTTGTTCATAGAAGTGTTCAGTGTTTTTTTTAAGTACTTCTCAAATCCGTGGGGAACTCTGTAAGCATGACAAAATGCTTACCAGATACCATGTGTTCTTGAAAAAACTGGACACTGCAAGCACAGCAGGAGTTCCCCTTTTTTTTATATGTACAGTATTGGAATAATCATGTTTGACACAAGGCCTTTATGGGGGACACAAAAATAAAAGCCACTTTGTGATGAATGGTATTATCAAATGGAGAAATGCTCCTCAGAGAAGCAAGCCTGTACTCTTTTATAGACTAAAATGTAAGATATGCTTACTAGACATGTTCTGTATCTAGTACATATTTTTACATATTTACATATTTTGTAAGGTAACTGTGAAAAGTTCTGCTGATAAGCCAGCCAAACAGTCAGAACTATATTTATGTTCACTGAACGCTGGAGAAAGTATTTAAGCCCAATTGAAGTCACTATTATAATTCATATACACATAAAAGCTATGCTGAATCTGCATGGCCATTTTTTAGTTCCATTATTTCTGGTCTGTTTCTGGCTTAGATGTAAAGACATTCAAAACAGTGAGTTCTAGCATGTTGTTTTAATTGTTTGGGCTACCAGTCCATTTCTTACCTCTTAGATGTAACACAGGCATCAGGTAAATGAAGCTTGTTATTCAAATGCTGTATTATAAGTTTTGGGCTATCTCTATATTTTTCCAAAAATCTAGAGGAGAAGTATGAACTTAAAATCATGGGAAAACAAAACTTAGAGGTTTTTTTTCCTAGTATTAATTTCAAATTCTAAACGGCTTTTAAGATTTTCTTTTTGCTAGAGATCAGACTTCTGCTGAAATAAAAAAAAAATGCAATATTTTTGATCCTAGAAATATTTCAGATTGATACCTGCAAATTTTTCATTTATCAAAATGGATGGTTTCCCTGTGAAAACTGAGTAGGTGGGGTTTTTGTTTTGGTTTGTGGATTTTTTTCTTTTACATTAAGAATATACATAGTTGTAGCAGAAAAGTAGAAAGCAGTAGGCATCAGGAGCTGGAAACTGAAAAGTGAAATACTTCTGAAATTTGTAAGAAGCAGAAAAGGCAGATAGTTAAATCTGAATTATGTCAGATCCTCCCCATATAGTCCAGTTTTCTTTTGGAAGTATGGAGCAGAGAGCTGTTAGTGTTGATATTTGCCTATAGAACTTACTGTCAGGTTATTATGGTGAAGTTTTAAACCCTTATTTAAAAAAAATCAAAAGAAACCTCCACCAATTTTCAAAAGAATAATTTCCTGGGCAACAACCCAAAGTCTTTTATATATGTACAGTTGTGTTCACTTGTCTTCATAGAAAGAAAGAATCTACCTTGCTACTTTGAATTTTTATGGTCTTGTAACTGTGGACCCTACTTCAGTCATACTGAACAGGCACAAAAGTGAGTTTCATCACACTCCAGGTGAAAGTGCTAGGAGGCTTTCTCTTTTCATTCTGTTTTTCCTTTTTAATGTGCTTGGGATTAGACTAAAGATAAAATGTAAGATAAATTGTTTCATAACAAGATGATTCAAGGATTGGAGCATCTCCCTCATGAGGAAAGGCTGAGAGAGCTGTGACTCTAGTCTGGAGAAGAGAAGGCTGAGGGGAGACCTTATTAATACGTAAAAGTACCTAAAGGGTGGGTTGAAGGAGGAGGGAGCCAAACTCTTTTCAGTGATTGCCAGTGAGAGGATGAGGGGTAACGGGCACAAGTTGGAACATAGGAAGTTCCACTCAAATATGAGAAAAAACTGCTTCACAGTGAGTGTGACGGAGCCCTGGAACAGGCTGCCCAGGGAGGTCATGGAGTCCCCTTCTTTGGAGATTTTCAAGACCCGCCTGGATGCAGTCCTGAGTGACATGCTCTAGCTCTGGGCAATCCTGCTTCAGCAGGGGAGTTGGACTAGATGATCTCTATGGTCCCTTCCAACTCTAAAAATTCAGTGAAATAACCTACATGTAGATGTCAGCAAAACTTTGACATGAGCGTTCCTGAAGGTTTGAGTTGGACTAGATTGTTGTTTAATTGAGAACTGACAATACCTTGCTTGTTTCTTAGCTTATTTTCTTTACAGTCTTTATTGAATTGCATCTGTTGTTTGCCTATATCTTGATAATCTAAACCTCTGTTGTTTGTATTGCTAGTCCCAAGCTCAGATATTTTAAGGGCTCTAGTTCACCCAATCTAAGTTAGTGGCATATATTAACACCAATTTATTGTCCTTCAGTAACATATGCATACAGTGTAGAAATGTGCTCTTTTATTTTCCATTACTCTGAAGGAATACTTGATGGAAATAAATGTTTATATGATGTGTTGAAGTTAATGGCTTCTGCTGTTTCTTGCTCTTCTTGTGTGCTTTCTGACAACCACTTTTGTAAAAGCATCATAATTTTCCTAGCTTCAAAGCATTATCTGAAGTAAAGTTTGAAAAACATGAGTATTCAAAAGAGAGTTTTATTGTCAGGGAAAAAAAAAAAACAACCTTAGCCAATTTTATCATGAGGTTTGCGTTCTTCTGCAAGAGAATACAGGTTTTTTAGGAAAAGTAGTTGGAATAAATTGGTGGGGTTTTTTTGAGAAAGTGATCAGTAGGAAAGAAACTGTAGATTTGGCTATGTGGTTTAGTGGATGGGAGGTTTATCTGTTAGATCACATGTTCTCCAGAGCTTTGAGTCCAAATGAGGAACTTCCAGAACAGAGAGTGAGTTCTAGAAAATATTAGGGAACTGAAAAGCCTTTAAGGTTGGAAGAAAATTTCAGTTATGTCAGAGTTCCTTAATATTTAACTAAAATAAATTTTTACTGAATCAATAATAAATACATCTGTTTTAAAGGAGTGTCAATTAGATGACCCTGAGTTTTTCTGTCCTCATTCTATTATAATTCTTTGATGCCTTCTCTTAGTCATAGCCAGCATGGACAATAGTAATTTAAAAAATATTTTTCTGTTTAGTCTAGAAAATGACCTGTGCTCTTTTATGGACTATAAAAACAGAAGATACTGGCATCATAAAGGTGTGCATTAATCACAATGAGGCACAAAGTTGTTATGTATCCATTGCAAGTAGTAATGGAATGCAGAAGAACATAAAAGCTTCCTTTAATTCCATAATGAGAGCTATTGTCTTACATCAAGGTGATTAATTATTGAAGACAATATAGCAAAGTCGTCAAAACGCATGAGTCTGCTCATGTTGTTACATAATCATCCACATGTGTTTCCCTTTTCCTTCTTAAATTCTTAGCTAGGATAAACAGGGAGAGTGGTCACTTCCACCATGAAGGTGGTGTAAGTGAGGAGGAAAGATGATGTATATTATTCGTAAGCTACAGCCTCCAGAGGCAGGTTTCCTTTCCCTGTCTTTTCTCCCCAGCTGTGTGAGACTGTGTCAAAGGCCTTACTAAAGTCCAAGTAAACAACATCCACAGCCTTTCCTTCATCCAGCAATCGAGTCACTTTGTCATAGAAGGAAATCAGATTTGTCAAGCAGGACCTGCCCCTTGTGAACCCATGCTGGCTGGGCCTGATCACCTGGGTGTTCTTCATATGCTGCATAGTGGCACTCAAGATGATCGGTTCCATCACCTTCCCAGGCACTGAGGTCAGACTGACAGGCCTGTACTTCCCCAGATTCATCCTGCTGACTCTTCTTGTGGATGGGTGTCAAATTTGCTAGATGCCAGTCAGCTGGGACCTCCCTGCTTTCCCAGGACTGCTGGTAAATGATGGAAGGTGTCTCGGGGAGCAGTTCTACCAGCTCCCTCAGTACCCTTGGGTGGATCCCATCTGGCCCTACAGACTTGTTTATATCCAGGTGTTGGAGCAGATCCTTCACCACCTGCCTTTGGATTACGGGGGCTTCATTCTGCTCCCATCCCCTGTTTGCCAGCTCAGGGGTCTGGGTACTCAGGGGGCAACCTACTGCATTACTAAAGACTGAGGCAAAGAAGGCATTTGGTACCTCAACCTTCTCCTCATCCTTGTTACTAATATATTTATAGAAATTCTTTTATTGTTTTTAACATGCAAGGCCAGGTTAAGTTCTAGTTGGGCTTTGGCCTTTCTGATCTTTTCCCTATATAGACTTACAGCACCTTTGCAATCTTCCTGAGTGGCCTGTGCCTTTTTCCAAAAGCCATAAACTCCCATTTTTTTCCCCGAGCTGTGACCATATCTCTTTGTTCAGCCAAGCTGGTCTCTTCCCCCAATGGCTTACTTTGCAGCACACAGGGACGGCCTGCTCCTGTGCTTTTAAGACTTTCTCCTTGAAAAATGTCCAGCCTTCCTGCACTCTTTTGCCCTTCAGAGCTACCTGCAAAGGGACTTTGTTAAGTAGGCTCTTGAAAAGACCAAAGTCTGCCCTCCAGAAGTCCACGATGACAATCCTGCTGGCACTCCTCCTTGCATCCCTGAAAATTGAGAACTTTATCATTTCATGGTCACTGTGCCCAAGATGGCCTCCAACCATCACATGCCCCGCAAGTTCTTCTCTGTTTACAAGCAGCAGATCCAGCAGTGCTCCCTCCCTAGTTGTCTCACTCACCAGCTGTTTCAGGAAGTTATCCCTGACATGCTCCAGGAATCTCCTAGATGTTCCCTCTCAGCTGTATGGTGTGCCCAGCTGAATCTGGTAGCTTGAAGTCTCCCACCAGGACAAGGGCAAGCATTCTTGAGACATCTTCCAGCTGCTTATAGAATATTTCATCTACCTCTAACAAACATTCTGGTTGGGCAATCTGTAATAAACTCCCACCATTATATCAGCTGTGCTGACCCTCCCTCTCATTCTTACCCATAGTCATTCGACCCTATTATTACCCTCAATTACTTGACACTCATAACCCTCCTTAACATACAGGACCCCTCCTCTCTGTCCTTGTCTGTACCTTCTGAAGTGTTTGTTGCTGTCCATTACAGCTCTCCAGTCATGAGAATCATCCCATCACATTTCTGTAATGGTGACCACATCATAGCTTTCCTTCCACACAGTGGCTTCCAGCTCCTCCTGTTTGTTGCCCTTGCTGCGTGCATTAGTGTAAAAGCACTTCAGCTGTGCTACCGGTCGCACCATCTTTTTGGCATAGGAAGGCCTAACTTCTACCTGACTATTCCCAGCACAGCCATAGTTCCTAATCCATCAACGAGCCTTGCTATCCATCAATAACTGTATCAGTGTGAACTAGTCCATCCTCATACATGTTTACAACACCATCTTCCTTGTTCCCCCAGTTTCTAAAGCTTTATGGGATTGTGATCACCTACTTACGGTTGCATGTAAATATACATGTTTGTATGGGTATTGATTGCTAAAGCAAAGGTTTCTTGGCTTTTCTGTACCTTGCTATATGAACACTCTCAGTAAACAATAGCATGGACAACATACTTGAAATTGCAGTTAATGCAAAGGTGCTTCCCTGTTTTGTTACTTGTAAGTGCTTGCTGTAGGGAACAGAGACACAACTGTATTATGCTGTCATACATCTTTTTGCTTGTTTGCATAATGTTTTGACAGGCAAAACTTTATGAAGGAATGCTACTTTGAGGATTATTACTGTATTAGGAAGGATGGTTAAAAGAAATGTTACTCACGTTATACAGTGATCCCATGTCAGTTCCGGTATCAAATTAACTTACGTTTACCAAGGAATAGAAAAAGAAGACTTTAATGTATTGGTTTATTTTTATCCTGCTTCTCAAAGGAACTTTCTGTTTCAGAGTTCTTTGTGAATGGAAAGCATTAAGATCACCAGTCATCATTTACTGTTATATACAGACAGTTTGACACTTATTTGGAAACTCTTGTCTGTCCACTGATAAACATTCCCTGCAGGAATCATGGTACTTAACGGGCTGCATTGAGCTACATGTTACAACCTATCTAGTTAAATTATTATTCACTTATAACTTCTCCAGATTTTTATTTTGCCTGTTTCCTTTCTAAGGATTTTGGAAAGAAGTAGATTAAAATACCGTATTAAACTATTTTAAGCATTTTTCAATAAATTAACAATTTCTTAGGTGGCATCTATATATTTTTACTTGCAAAAATCATCCCTCTAGGTGGATGTGTGGACATAGATCCTGAACAGTCACTGAAAAACCTGTCATTTGCTGTTCAACTATAAAGTGGAATGATTCTTTGAGACCAGATTGAATCTTTGTGAGATCAAGATTAATACTTGAAGCATTAGAACTTCAGGGAACAAATAAGATTATGAGCACATCTTGGTTTGGGAGGTTTTTGGAAGTGATTTGTCTTCTTGACTTGTGTAAATGAAAAATATTAAAGATTAAGGCTTTGGTGTTGCAGGAGCAGGCTTAAAATATTAATTACTTAGCTGTATAGTCTGTTGTCTGTATTGAGACTACTTAATAACTTTTTTAAAAGTGTGTGAAAATTTGCAATTTTGGGAGAGAAAGCTATATTTTGATTAATTTTTAAAAGAGACTCAAAATCTTTTACTGACTTCAGATAACTGTCACTTCAAAATAAAATTGCCCTGGTCTTGGCAATGAAAAGATATTGGAACTCCCAGTCACTATGAAAATGTGTTTTTAAAAGTCTGTGATGAAGAAAAACTAATAAAATATTGATGTTACTTACCACTACCCCTAACACATTCCCTGCTTCCATCTTTGTTCTGACTGAAGAGCATTCTTTTACTTCAGAACGAAAGATTCCAGGCTGGAAGAAAGCATGGATAAAGAATGCTTGTTATCTGAAGGTAGTAGGATATTTAACAAAAACATACTGACAAATTAAATTTAGATTCGATATTTTTGTGTGCTTCTAGTAAGAATAATAGTGAAACCATGGATGTACTTTTTCAGCAGAACGGAGCACCTCAAATAAGTTGTTATTTTTTTTTTCTGTTGAATAGAAGCCATGGTGGTTTGCTGGTAGTTTTCTGTTCTTGTTTTTCTTTCTTCCTTAGCCGCCCTGAAACCAGCTGCTGCTAGGAAAATAACAACAATTAATTATAGTGTTTAATTATGGACTGATTTATTTTCAGATCTCGATAGAGAATGACTACCTGGGCCCCAGAAGAATTGAGAGTCTGCAAAAAGAAGATGCCGATTGGCAGAAAAAAGCCCACATGGCTGTGCTTTCTATTCAAGATCTTACAGTGAAATACTTCGAAATCACAGCTAAAACACAGAAAGGTAATTATTTTCTATTGTTCTATCCAATCAAAAATAAAGTTTTAGATCTTTTATATTGTTTACCATGTTCTGTGTTGTACTGTGATTTCTTTATTTTTTTATCAGTCCTCCATGAGGAAAATGCCATTGTTGTTCCCATTTGTCTTTTCATCTTCATTTGTCTATTTGAATCTTTCACCAATAAGTCTTTTCAGAATGTCATCAGAGGTGAGGAAAATAGAAATTTTCGGTAAAAGTTTCAGGAACAAGCACTTTCTCAATGGGACTGTATTATCTGCACTGTGCATTTGAGCATAGAGTCCCTGATGGATTCTGTCATCTGCACTGGAAATGGCAGACCACCATAGTAGGTGTTTATTACCTTTCAATTAATTTCTTTTTCCTGTCTCACCTGCTTTTCAGTTACTTCTTTCATAGCTCTAAATATTAACCAACAGCTCTGTTTAACTACTTGGTGAAAGCTGCTCTGTTGTTCAGAAATCTTTATGGATTCAGCCTTGGCATTTCTACACTTGAAGAATGTGGCAGTTTTACTGAAGAGTTGGTGCAGTAAAACCAGGTCATGCGTCTTGCCATGTACATCTTTGCTGTCATCCTTGTACTGTTTTAACTTAAATAATCAGGTTATTAGGGCAAACACACCTCAGGATGTGGTTTCAAGTCACCTCTTTTCGTTTGACTGTGGGCTAGCACTGACAGAGTTTATGGCCCACAGTTTTTCCTGTCTGATTGTGGATTTCTGTTTCTTTTTTTGCCTTAGTGATGGTGATTGTGCAACCAAATGAATGAGCTGTACCTTTGGGAGAAAATCTCTTTTGATGTATAGGTTTTCTGTCATCTTCCTTCATGACTGCTAGATTTGTCTCAAAGGAAGCAGTGATGGCAAAATGATTCCTTTTGGTGACAACCCAAGTTAAGGGTAACATGGAACTGCACCTTATTTTGAAAAAGTAACTAAATCAGTTCAATCATGTTGGAATGATTTTAGAAGAAATTCAAAAGAAATTAGTTTGGTTCATTTTCTAGTATGACAAAAGCAGCAAATAAAATACTCCAGTAGTTGATAAAGAGCATATGTATACAGTTATTTAATTTCTGTTTTGTTCACATGCTCTTTTTGTATGTACAGCAGTCAAGATGGGGAACACTAGGAAATTAAATGCCTGGAGACTGTTTACAACATAGACTTTGGTGTACAGGTTGCTTGCCTGTTTTGTTATGTTTGGGGCTTATTTTGGCCTCCCGATGATCAGAGGGTAGCCTTACAAACCAGAATACTAACAGGTGGCAAAGGAAAAATATGTGAGAAAATAAAGGTATTTTTATTCTCCAACAGCAGCGTGTAATATCTTCTCGAACCTGAGAATTGAACACTACCCCTTTGATTGTGTGACTTGAGCGTCTCTTGCTTTGCAAAGCTGAGAGTACAGTATCTTGTGATTGTTGTGTGTATTAAAAATGATTAAAATCTCATGTGTGAGATTTTAATGCCTAAATGTTGTCTGGGGCTCAAGAATAGAAAATCTGAATCAGGCAAGGGACTCATACTACTTTGAAGACTTACTGAAAAGATTCTCTGCATACTAAGATCAGTTTATAATTTGTTTTGTTAAGTTAAATTAATTTTGTGAAGCAACCTGCATTTTGACCTAGAAGGTGTTATTTAAACTTACTTCACTACTCTTGCAGAATTGCATCTGAGGTCAAATTTTTGGTTTAAATTGTAATTTTTTTTCCACTCTGCAGATATGTTTAAACTTACGACTGCACTATAGAAGTCACTAAGAGAAACTGGAGACTTTAATAGCTGATAACTGGCACTTTCAGAAGCGGGGGTACAACTTAATACCACATGCTAGTATTAATAAGATATTTTTATTAAGTAAAAATTCTGAACCAGTGGTTCAAGCGTTCAGGTACTGTATACTCAGAATGGTCCCTCTATGGATAGCAAAAATTGGAATTATAATGATAAAATGATCAACAAGCAGCTAATTGCATATTTGTATGAATCCTACGAGTGCTTACATCCTGGATTTGAACATTAGTACTGTGTAGAATGACTGCTTCCTGCTTAGAGAACTTTGTATGTTTTTGCATACACGTCTGCCTTGTATCTGTGGTAGGATTACTAGTGATCTGAAGAGTAGACTGGTAAGCTGTCAGCATTTTCTTCCCTTCTGTAGCTGTGTATGACCGAATGCGAGCAGACCAGAAGAAATTTGGTAAGGCAGCATGGGCAGCAGCAGTGGAACGTATGGAAAAGCTTCAGTATGCAGTTTCTAAGGAGACTTTGCAGTTGATGCGTGCTAAAGAAATCTGTTTGGAGCAGAAGAAACATGCGCTGAAGGAGGAGGTAATTTTTCATATCAATACATAGAAAAATGAAGCATGCAGAAAACCCCCAAACCTTAAAGCATGTTAATGTACTTAGGGGGGAGAAAACCAACAAAACCAACAAAGAAAAACCTCCACACAGATTTGAGAGTAATTATTTTTCAGCTTTTAATAATGGACGTCTGTATTTAAACTTATACTACATTCTACTGGGTTAGATGAATGGAGTTGCAATGTAGGTGTGGTGGGTTTTGTGCCACTGTTATATTTCCTGTTCACTTTTTCCTGATTAGTCAACCAGGAAGATAGTTTTTACTGTTACTGTTTACACTGAGATGAACAAAATGAAGACAAGGAGTACGATGGGAATCTGTTGCAATCTCCATACTTTAACTCTCAGAGGCATGACAACTTTTTCAGAATAGTTCTGACACTCCAGATAGGTGTCTGAACATCAGTAAATATACAGATGACTAGCCTGTTATACTGTACTCTTTATCTCTGCTTACCCTAACTATTAAGGCAGCCTTCCAGGGGATATTGTGCTCGCTACAGCTTTCCTGAGAAGAGTGCCTGTATTAAACTGTGTTTAAATGTCTTGGCAGAAATATCCCACATTTACTGGTTTTTATAACACTTCCTCAACAGCAAAAATGCTATAAATCCTCTTTTAAAATTTGCTGTCATATGGATATTCAGTTCTAAGAACTTTCTGTTATATTAATGTAAACTTACATTCTCTCCAATTGGTTGCTTGTTTATAGAGCATTTTTCAAGTCTTTCAGCAATATTTGACTAAAACAGTAACTCTGTTATGAAGAGGTTATCCAGAGAACTCACAACTTTAGCACTGTATAGATTGATAGGTTTGTAACCCTGATAGACTATGTGCCTATTTTAGCAGCCTCTGTAGAAGACAGCTTGATCTGCAAGGAAGAAGAGTGTACATGCAAGGCCTGGAGCACAAAAATAAAAAGGTTGCTCCGTTTCAATGCTCTTTATGTTTACAAAGCCAAGTGTTATCTGGAAAGCTGAGTTTATCAGGCTGTTGCCATCCTTAGCTAAGAGTTGATAAGAGAGCCCAGGAGCACTAATTGGAAACATTTTATTGAATATTCTCACATATTTAGAGCAGCCACATATTGTCTTTTGTGAAGCACATCTTATTTTTCTCACAATGGAGACCTTCTGCGAATTTTTGTTGATCTCAGTCTGCTAAATGAATGAATATTTTGATGTGAAAAAGTGTTAGGGACTGCATAGGAGAAGGAGATATTTAGTACAGTATAAAGGGGGTTGAAGGGCTCTGAACTGAGAGTTTGGGGAGGGAGAAATGAGGAACATACGATACGAAAATCACCCGGCTAGATGATTAGTTATTTTTTTTTTTATTTGAGAGCTGAAAATATTAGGCTCAGCTGCCTGTATTAAAAAAACCAAAGCCAAATAAAAAACCAACAAAAAAGCGCCCTCTACACTGATTACATATTGAGCTTTTTTTATTTTACTGATTTGTACCTCTTAAGTTCAGCATGTTGTTCTGAATTTGGTTGAGGGGAATGATGAAAACTTTCCTTTTGAGGCAGACCAGAGTCTGCTTTTGCGGATTGGTTGCCAAGTCTTGTCTTCTTAACAGTAAACAGAAACATTAAATCAGAGTGAGAATCCTTTGTAATTCTCGAAGTATGTAAAATAGTTTGGACAAATGAAAGTGTGTGACCGGGGAATTAAATTCCAACAAGTCCCATCTTGTACATATAGGATTCAGTAACTAGGCTGCTCTTTTTTTTTCCCTTGTAGAAGCATGCAGTTCAGTTCTAAAGTTCTAAAGATACACTTAAAATTATTTTTAATTTACGTTCTGTCATATTTTCATAGACAAAATAATATTCCAATAAGTACCGCTTAGGTTTTTAAATATTTTTTTTATAGTTTTATAATTTTTTTTCTTTTACACTGAATCTGAATCAACAATATTTTTGCTTCCAGTGGCTGAGTATTTAAGTATATCTTGCATTTCACAACTGTCACTTTACTTTTGCTTGAGTTGGATTCATTGGCAAAAATTCTATTCAAGAAAGCATGAATAGATATTTCTGGAAGATTAATCTTCTTTCTCTAAGAAATAGATTTCTTACTATTTCTTACTGTTATCACTAATAGTGATTTTGGTACAGATGCAACATAATATTTTTCAGAAGAGTTTATCTCACTTTGGTAGCTTGGTATCTATCTCACCGTTGTACCTTTATCAGACTTTTTCTTTCTGAGACAGCTTTTTGTAAAGGATAAAAGAAAGAAGCTAAAATTGGGAAAATTTGAATTGTTACTTTTAATAACAAAGTAGGAATTCTTCTGCTTTCTTCACTTTCAGTGTTTAAATTGGCAAACTAAAATTTCTCATTAAAATGTCAATTTATTTTTCTTTAATCTTTCATTAAATATTTGTGTAACATTCACCAGTTCAATGAAAACTTCAAAAATATTTGAAATAAAACCTATTTTAAGTGGTCATTGTGTTTATAGAAAATAGAAAGCAGTAAGCTCTAAGCTTTCAGTGAAGTAAGGAGATGCATACTGTACACAAAATTTGGAGTCTAGTTAGGCTTTTAATAATACAGTGAAGTATTATTAGAAAATTTCTCATTAACAATGATAACCTCCTTTGGACTTAATAGTTATCAAAATCCCACATAAGTTCTTTTGAAATAATATAATTTGGTTTTGGTTTTATGTGTTTTTTTTCCTAGAGAATGAATGGGTAGTCTATTTTAAAGAATATTAAAGAGGGCAACTCACAGTATTTGAAGAGACTTTTTTTGGAAGGATTTTGTGCATCACTGACATTTAGTTCCCATTTCACAAAAGAAAGAAAAAGATCAGGTGTTTATGGTCACTTAAACTCATGGAATTGGTAGAAAATTGGAGCTGAAATACCTTATTTGGCAAACCATTTAGCTACTGTTTCCCAGACAGGGAAGATAAAACAGGATGTTCCTTTAAGAAGACTAAAATGCTAGGGAAACTGGTCTATCAGGGTTTGAGTTAAGGATTGAGACAGTAATAATTCAGAGAAAAGACCAGATCTGACTGTTTGAGGAAACTGTTGGTGTTTGGCATGTTGTCTATGAATTTTGAACGTTTAGTCTTTGAAAAGACTGGTTTATAAAACCAGTGGTACACCCTTTTCAGGGGGAAAAGATTCTTCTTTTAGTGTCAGGTTTTTTTTTCTGATTGCCCAGGATACTAATTTTAAGTGATTATCATAAGCTCCTTTTTAAAATGATATTGTATCCTGTAGTTTCATGGCCTAAGTATAATTGACTCCTGATACCTAGTTGGTTGGAGAAACACTTTTGTTTTACAAGTTGCACGGTATGAGTGAGTATCTACCTTTTATCTGTGTTTGGAGTGCTCCATGTTTCCCTTAAAATAATTTAGAAAATCTTCAAGATTACTTTCTGTTGGTATTGAGGATGAGCTTCGATATTCACACTTGAAGACCTGAGTTTTTTCTGAATTCTACTCTCTTCCTCTGAGATTTCGCAGACAGCAGCAGTGAAGAATTGAAATGAATACTTGAATTAGAGCACAGTCAGGATTCGTGTGACTTGTTATTCTATTTGAATATTAAGAGATTACTTAAAAGACTGGATGATTCAATAATAGCTATTGAGTAGAAAATTCAGTAATAGCTATTAATATGTGTTACTAAGGATGACTAGCACAAGTTTTTACTGTGGACTGCAGGTTAATTATAATGTAAATGACAGCAGATGAGAATGACCATAGTCTTATGGTAGCAGCAGGAACTTTATGGTCTCGAAGTGGGTATTTCCAGCAAAGGCAGAAGTTTTAGTGTAACTGCATATGGATTTGTGGAAATTCTTCTACGCCATTCTTCAACGCATTTCTGATCACCCAAGATTAGTTCTAACTGGAGCAGGTACATGGAGGTCACAATGATGCCAGAAATGGCAAATCTGTTTTATGAGAGAAGGTGAAGTTGTTTTGGCAAATAAAGCAAAGGCTGAGATGCTAGAAAATTGCTCTCCACAGAAACACTAAGAGAATAAATACTAGTCATGAGCAATGCATGTTGCTGTTCAGAACTGGTGCAAGAATAAATTATGTTACCTGATGGTGAATACACTGGTAACAAGAAGTTTCCTGGCACTTAGGAGGGGGCATCTGGAACAGACTTCCGGTGAGAGTAACAAATGCAGAGTTTTGTGGAAGTTTTTTGGTTTGTTTTCATTTTTACAAAAGCAGAATAAGAACAAAAGTAACGATATGGAAATTATTTTTAAGAACTTAGTTTATGAAAGCAGTTAATTTTATGTTTGTCTAGAAGCATTCCATGGTGGTGGAAAGCTGAACTTGATGGCACTCAAGTCTGTGTTTGGCTATTTTTATCTATTAATTTTGTCATCTCTCCCTTTAGTCCATATGTTCATAGTTACTTGTCAGGGGCATTCCATTTTAACTCTTTTATCTTTATTACCAATGTGTGCGTTCACAGATGATACATTTCTGCCTTGGAACTATTAAGAAACCCAAGTTCCTGCTTAAGTTCTTCACTTAGTATGAATGAGACAATAAAGACCATAAGGGTCAGAGAGCTTAAATTATTTGCTTGAGTTAATGCAAGAAGCTGTGGCATAGAAGGAAATTGAACTTGGATCTCCTCTGTTCTAATTCTTTGTCCAACTGCAAGATGGACATTTAACATTTTCATGTTAAAGTTATTTGTGATTCTTTCACCATATTCATCAGTTTGAGACCTACCAAGGATGCAGCAAATTACCAGTGCAGATTAGATCGCAATTTGTAACATTAAGAATTGAACCACTCTTAAATTTTTAACAAAAATGCTGACATTTCCCAAAAGTGATAGTATTGTTTTGAATTATCACACATATATAGTATCTCACGTAAAGTTTTAATGTAAATGGTTGAAATTAAAGGTCCTCATTTTTCTTTTTCATGAAGGGCTATTATGTAGGTAGCATTTCTGCCTGAGAACCATATGACCATTTATTTCCCGTTGCTGTTGCACCTGAAAACTGAATATAGTTGTGTTGTACCCCTAAATAAGACCAAGTAGCTGGCACAGTCTGTAATGTATGCTTCTAGGGTTAAGACTCAGTTGTCCTTTATCACCTTTATCAGGCAGACACAACTGCAGCTGAATGAAATACTGAGATGCTATAGTTTGAGTAGCTAATGCTTATAAAAATGGCCTATTTATGTCTCTAAGCAGTCTTTATACAGAGGCTGTGGACTTAAATTTGGAAACGCCTTTTTTTAAAGAGAAAAAACATACAAGTTTTAGTAAATTTATAGGTTACCAACACTTTAAGCAAAAGTTTGTGGTTTGAATGACATGGCCTTAATTTGGGGGGAAAGTCCCCCAACAAAAAAAGGGGGGGGGGGAAAACTAAACCGAAAATCCTCACCACATTTTGTTGCTATGATATGCTTTTTTACAATGATAAAATTGTTGAAAATGCCAAAATCCAGGATACCTTGCTTGACTGGTGAACATTATATGTCTTCTGGAAAAACTGGAAGGATCAAGAGAATCAGTCCTTTTTGTCTTGAAAACTAGCCTCTAATTCACTCCAAATATGCCATTGTTATGGCATCGTCATTTGTTGTTCTGATCACAATTAGTAATTTAATATGGAAGCAGAATAATAGAATGGGATAAGACGACATTTTGTTGTCATGCTGGATGGCAACATAAATTCTACATCATTGATAGTAGGATTTATGATACTCACTTAGGACTTTAAGTCTTTCATGCTAGTAGTTGAAATGCAAAAATGCATTCAGTTAATATAAAATATTGTAGCAGAAATTTTTAAAATAGATGTTACAAGAATGGATTCACAAGTCTTCTGTCTATCAGTCTTATGTGGAAAGCAGCATAATATCCAGAAATGTTTCCTTAGTGTTTAATTGATCTATGAAATCCCTGACAATGAGCAATAGTGCGAATACTAAAACCACACATGCTGTAAAAAAAGGGATGGGACAAACTTAAGGAGTAAAATCCAGTAAGTCTATTTAGTATAAAAGGCAGCATTGGGACCTAAGCCATGATGCAAGCTGTGCTAGAGTCTGGTGAAACATTTTAGGGGGGTATCACTGCACTGCCTTCTGCCTCTGTTTCATCTTCCTGGGTGTTTACAGTTAACCTCTGTCTGAAGTGGGTTGTCCAGTAAGATAGATCACTGGTTTAATTCAGTTTGGCTATCTTTCTGTTTTAATAACTACGTTTAGAAATACCTATCTTCTCCTCTTGAACTGTTCAATTTTAACACGTTACAGTAGTGTATCAGACTGTAGCCAGCTGTAATCATGAAGTCTGTGGGTTTGTTTGCATTATCCTGTAGTTGTGTGTGTTTTTGTTGTTTTTTCTCTTTCCATTTAGATGCAGAGCCTGAAAGGTGGTACAGAAGCCATAGCCCATTTGGACCAGTTAGAAGCTGATTATTATGATCTACAGCTTCAGTTATATGAAGTGCAGTTTGAGATCTTGAAATGTGAAGAGCTGCTGCTGACTGCACAACTTGAAAGCATCAAAAGACTGATGTCAGGTGCTTTATGCGTTTTAAGACATAATCTGTAAAAGATAATTCTCTTCCTAAGAGCCTAGTAAAGCCTGTGGGAATGAAATGAGAACAGATTCTTTACCATGTGAAGAGCTGGATCTTCTAACATAACTACTGTTAAATTTTACAGCTGTTCATAAGGTGTATAAGCAGATACATAAGTTTTGGTCTGGTTCTCATTGCCTGTGCTTGGAAATAAGGATATAAGACGCTATGTAAGCTTTAGAAAACTAAACTCAGGGAGGAGGAAATGTTTTAATTACTGGACTTGTCTCATTAAAGATTTGCATTGATATTATTCATGTCTTTGAAGTGATTTGTTTTCAAAAGGTATTGCAAATCAGAGTCCTTTAGCTAAACTTTGAAGCTTGTTGTATTGCTTTCTCACTGATCTAAAGCCTTATGTTTCCAGAACCTGTTATGTTTGTGTAGTTGCAAACTGTGGAAACGTTACAGTAAAATCAGACAGCATCTTTGGATTTTGTAAATGTTTTTCTGTAGTTAATGTTTTTATTCACACAGGGTGTGTTTTATTGTTCAGTGCATAGACCTTGCTCAGCAAGTTTTATTATGGATAGAAAGGTCACTTGAGAGATTTGAAACTGGATTGTGTTGTGAGTTACCTCTGGAAAAAGAGAAAAAATTAGTGTCATGGATTCTTCTTGCTGTTACTCAAATCTCCTCCTTTTAGACTTGTGATGGCAACGACTGTGACTGCACGTATGGAAGATGAGGATTGAGAACTCTGTAAATGACTTAAAAGTGGCAGCCTTGACCAGGTGGCTCCGTGGAGAGCTAGGTAGTGCTGTAGAGATAGTTGTCTCAGACATTTAATTTTGTTTCTGATGATCAAAAATCAGTATCAAAATACTTCCTCTTTGATGTAGTTCTAGTAAAACTTAAGGGCCCACAGAGGTTAAGCATGATGTAAAAACAGCTCATTACAGCTTGCCACTAATGTTTTCTCCAGAAATCTCAAAAAAAACCCAACCCCAAAACGGAATATTACAATCTGACCCCAAATAAAACAAAAGGCCCAGTCAACTAACCAACAACCCTCTCGTTACCCAATGGCAGCAAAGTAGTTCACTGTTCTGGCTTCCCTTGCTATTTTAAATTTGTAAATTATTATTGATTGCACATCCAAGTGGGTGCTTTTTTGTGTGTTGTTTTCTTTTTTCTCTATTAAAGACAGCAGTCTACGTTTGAAGCAATTACTGTTTTTTAACAACACACAGTTAATATCCCACAGAACAGAAAATGAAAAATGCAGTTCTTAAATTTGTGGGAATTTTGATCAAAGGCTGAAATTACATCTTTGAACATAACTTAGGTGGAGGGGATAGAACAATTTAATGTGAAGAATGTGACACTGAAGTGGCTACAGCTCTCCCAAGGCTGTTCAGCACCTAAACTGAATGAAGTAATCTAAAACATTTAGTAGTCTTTTAATGTGTTGTTTCCTATGCTGTCAGAGAGAAATGAATGATCTGTTGCATCTTCTGTTATGCTTCCCTTTTAACTGTACTTAGAGTCAGTAAAGTAATAGCCTTTTAATTGTGCACATCTCTATGGTTTGAAGTATATGTGTCTTAGTGACACTTAAAGATTGTTGCTGTTTTGGATTCTGTTTTGGTTTGAGGGCCATCAGCAGTACTGCTAAGGAAGTCCCATCAGCGTTTTTTGAGAGTGTGTTTTGATTTGACTGACAATTGGCTGTAATATAAAAGAAAAAACACTTTCTTTTGCAAATTTAGCACATTGGATCTGAAGAGTATCAAATGATAATACATTGTCATATTATAAACAACAGCAGTAGTTTTTTACTGTTATTAACCAAATACCTGCACTGAAATTCACAAATGTTAATTTATTAGGTTACAATTTTAAAGGGTCTTATATTAACCATACAAACTATTGTACATCCCCATAAGATGTTTTTGTGGTGAATGCAGTGCTGTCAACAGAGAATGTGGTAGTAGGCTCCTGCTTTGGTTGGAGGTTAGGCTGAGTGAGTGCAAATGGTGTGGATTTCATCTGAAAAGGAATGATTCTGAATATTTTATGGTGAATGGCTGAGTCGTTAGAATCTTAAGTACTTACCAAATTTATAGGCATTTCAGAAGCTCAAAAGCTTTTTGTAGAAAAGTCGCGGAATGTTTGATGGAGGTTGCAGTAGAGCTGCCGAGTTGTTTTTTTTCCAAACAGTAAAACCTAATTTAACGTTGTGTTTTAGAATTGGTAGACTTGAATGGTTTGCAGATGAGCTTTTGGGATTTCACTTGTAAATTCCTGTCCTTAATTCTGCATGAAAGTATTCTAAAAGAAAATTTGCATGGAAGTTCTCCCATGGCATCTGAGTGCATAGCCGGATATAATTGCTGTCAGCCATGAGCCTTATTTTTACTCACTGATGTCTCAAACTAGGTTCTAGTGACTTTGCAGTTTTATATATGGATGAAACTTTGTGGTTTGCTTTGTGGTTTTTGATGGTTTTAGTTGTTTTGTTTGGTTTTTTAACTGATTACTAAAGTAAAGAATCTAGTATGTCTGTGGATTTTGTTAGTTTTCATTTTAAGATTTTAGTGCTGTGCTTTCTTGTCTGGTCCTGACTTGTCTTCTGCTGGGCTGAAATTAGCATGGCAATCAGAATTTTGGTTGCAGTGGAGACTATACACAGGAATAACATGAAGTAAAACCAGCTTTTAAAATGTACAATGAAAGAAAAACATGCCCCTTTCCCCAAATAATCTAGTAGCAGAAGTAGGAGTTCTTGCTGAAAGTTGCTGATGAAGTTCAAACTTGAAGGCTAGTGGTGTGGCAGATAAGATATGCTTGATGGTCATGCCAGCTGTATCTGATTGTTTCAGACAACAGTTGCTGAATGCAAACTGCTCTTGGTGTATCATAGAAATATACTGCTTGCTAGGCCAGTATAAAGAATAAGAGGCCTTTGCTACTTCATCATCCAAACATACTGCAAGGATTTATAATCATCGTTCTTACCTTCTTGGCATGAGATGAGAAGGCAGCATTCAGAGATGAGCTCAATGTTACACTGAATGCTTCACTTGGGAAGCTAAAAATCATGAGTGTTGATAAAACTATTAGTAAAGACCTCCTTTTCAGGCCTGTAATGCTTTGAAGGGTTGCCTTGATGTTACCCTCTGTTGCCTCTGAGCAGAAGCATTATCTGGGGTGTCAAATACCTCGTAAAAGAAGAATTTTGGTGTTTTGTTGTATGATTCCTTTTTCATTAAATTAATAGTTGGTTGTGGCAGAAGAACCTCTTTCCAAAAACTTCAGAAAGAGTCTATATATCCTGAAGTTTGTAGTGAAGGCCAGAGGATATTACTGCATGTTGTGGGTCCCTTGTATTAGTTCGGAGACCCAAAGACATTTGTTGATGTTGTGATGAAATTAGGCTACAGACACAAGTGTACATTTACCGATGCTTTTTTTTTTTAATGTTCTGAACTTATCTGAATACCAGGCTGTGCTTCATTGGTATTGATTTCTGTTCCTCATATCAACTTTAGATCCCTCAGTGCTTTGCTGTTTAGTGGTTTTCCTCTGACCTTTTGATTTTTTGATAGTCCTCTGAAAGGACGGTAGCATTTCTTTACATTAAAGGAGGGCTGTTGTTGAACAAAAGAAAATGTTGATCAAATGCAAACTATTGATTTGAATTTTTCATTGCTGATATTTTTAAAACAGAAAAGAGTGATGAAGTGGTATATTACGACACTTTTGAAAGTATGGAAGCTATGCTTGAAAAAGAGGATGTGGCAACATCTATACATTTGCAAAAAGAGGAGCTGCAGAAGTTACAACAAAAAATTCGCCAGCTGGAAGCAAGGCGTGGACGTATTTCAGCCAAGAAAGCCTACCTCAGAAATAAAAAGGTATTAACTAAATTGCAAGTTTCTGGTGTGATTAACAGATTTAATAAAACTTCAAAAGGTTTAATTTCAGACAAATCTTCCAAGTCTCCTAGAATTTTTGTGGATTATATTTCCTGCCTACTAAAAGTTGTTTTACAGAGTACCAGGTACAATAGCATGTATTATTAAATTGATGTATTTAAGATTCATGGTTTTTTATTTATATTTAAGATATTTAAGAATCTTTTAGCTTTAAAGGAGCCTTTAATTACTTTGAAGTCAACAAATAAACTTGTTTCTATTAACTAATCATAGTACTTTCATGTGGAAAGTACATGTTAGAATGCGTGTTTTTACAGAGAGTAGACATACATATATTCGTAGAAGAGAATTTTCAATGATGTTTTCTCTCTGAATGAGTTCTATTTTCATTCTCTTACCTCATCCTTTTAAACTTGTGTCATGTGTCATTGATACTCTTTATTCAGCAGATATACACGAAATCTCATGTATATTCTTAATTTGTAAAACTAGGTGTGCTGTTTAGGGCCACTTTCCTTTTTTCATGTGTTACATGATTGGGATGTTGTGCAGAAGATTGTTTTAATACAGCTGGTGTTTTAAAATTGTGTATTGAATGTGTGTAAATATGTTTATTCCTTTTTTCCAGAGTTGTTACCTGGCAGTTTGTGGTTATATCAATACACGTTATCAATGAGCAAGGTAGCTCAGAGGGAAACAGATAAAAGTTTTGAGAGAGCACTGTAATACTCATAAAATAAGTTTGCACTCCATAGTCTATACCATAAGGCTATGCAGAAGCCTCAGTTGAGACTTCATTCTAGATTTGGATGGTCGGTGTTGGTGCATGTTCCCAGACTCCTTTATATAGAGTTCTAGTAGATTGAGGATAAAACCTCTTCTTCATAACTAATATATCTATTTCTGTACCTGAATCTGAAGCATAACAGAACAAACAAAACAGTAGTTGATACATTTTATGTTCTGGATTTTTTTTTTATTTTATTTCTTCAGTCACTGTCCTGTCTCTGTTTAACACAATATGGAGAAGACTGCAAATAAGTTATTGTAGAAGAAATGTCTATTGTTAGCCAGTTATGGGAAGTAGTTTGCTCAGAGTAATTGAGTTTAAGATGAGTTTGAAAAAAGAAAAAGTATCAAGAAGCTGGACTTTATAGTACTTTAAAAAATAGATCTAATCTGTCATATTATGCTAATTAATATCAGCTACTGCATATACCTTATATCAGTTATGCTATTTTCTCCTGAATACCAAGAGACACTGCTGGCATCTTGCAGTAAACAAACCTATTTAAAAGTGACAGCCTTGTTGCTGTTCTTAACTTACAGGAGTTAAGAAGGTGAGAAGTCACCCTGAAGGAGGAGTAGAGATTTTTTTGGCATGCTGTTTTATGAACTAGTCTATAATGAACTAGTCACCTTCAGTTGACTCACTTGTTTCAATGTTAAGCTTTGACAAAATACCTTGTTTTAGCCGAAGGAATTAGTTCTAGGCTGTAACACTAGTGTCAGCATGCCTACTTGTGCACTGAGACATGATGCAGAGTTGTATATGGTACTATTGCTCCTCTGGGTCTGTGTATGGGAGTAATATAGTCATGTCTGCACAACCTTGTCCTGGAGGAATGTGGCTATACTGCTTCAGGATCTCAAGTAATGTCTACATGTGGAACTTCACTGCTGGACATCACAGTGCTCTCGGAAGTAGTTTCAGCTCTGTATTACCTTTGTTGCCCAGTGTAGCATTATCTGCCATTGAATGCTGCAGTGAGATACTTAGCTTTCAGCTTCTAAAGAAATCACAGATTAGAATAACGTGTATTAAAACTAACAAATCAAAAGGTTTTTATTTGAGCAAAAGGATAAGGAGAATCAGTTGTGTGCCATTTTGTGACACTTCTTGGGCAGAAAAGAACATAGCCGTCTTGATGGACGTTTATATTAGAGTTATTTACTGTAGATGCCCTTATTACTGCTGAATAGCAGAGCACTACTTAAGCTTACTGGTAATTACCTAAAAATCAAGACTTGTGGCTTTGATTCAAATATAAACAAGCTTTCTATCTTGAGTGACCATTCTAGCAATACTGCAAAACATTGTTAGCAAACACTATAGTGCCTGATGTGGGTAGTTGTACTTAACAAAATGGGAGGAAGAAAGGGTTCTTGCACTCAAAAGTTTGCAGTACATAAGCATACAGAACAAAGATACAAACGAGATGCATCAGCAGACTAGATGGTGAGAATGAGCACAGAGATGACTGAATGTTAAGTGAAGAATAGAATGAGCTTTTGAGGGTGCATTTGGAAAGTACATACTATATAGTAAATCTCTCAAAGTCTCTCTGTCTTGCTCCATTAAGAAACATTTATTGTTGAACTAAGATGAGAGTCTACTTAATGCTTTTCAGATTGTGTTCCTGACTGTGTTTATTTCAGCAGAGTATCTTAACACAGAACTGTACACAAGTGTTTTGTTTTGGATTGAGTTGGTGAGATTTTGGTGGTTTGTTTCAGTTTTTTCTCTTGTTCTGTTTTTTTTTTTTCACCCATCTTGTCAGTTCTGTAATTGAAAACAAAAAGCAAGCTGTGCATTAAGTGGTGTATATAACAGTCTTGTGTTGTATTTAGAAATTATGGTCCTTGTTTGTTATTGAGGTTTTGGCAACTGAGGATTGCTTTAGGAAAATACCTCTTTTCTGGCAGCAGATACCATGATTAAGCAAACAATAGGAAATTATTCTCTCTTATAATTTTTTTTTTTGAGGAGATAATTTCATCATCTGGGTATTTGAAGATATTTCATCTTTAGGAGATAATGCAGTGAAAGGGAATCAATTATTCTTGTGTAGAATAAGACTATGTGTAATGTAAACATAAACTTCTGTGACTATAGTCTCTATTCATCTTGTTTCTCAGAAATTTTTTCGCTGTTTCAGCAGTTGGTGCTTTTATTGTTTAATGATGTCAAGTATTTGTACCAAGCCTTCATTTAGTAACTTTTGCAAAAGGTTTATTAGAAACCTTGATCAGTTGTGATTCTGAATAACTAAGCCAGCATTTTTAAATGTATGGTTTACTGAAGTTGATGTTCTTTAACTGTACTACCATGAGTATAAACATTGTTCTCTTTTTTTTTTTTTTTTGCACAAACCCATTTGCATTTCTAAGCAGTCATTTCTTGATGTTTCAGTTTGTGATGACAGTAGTTATTAAAAAATAAGATTTTAATAGCAGTCTCGTTATTTTTATTTTTTGAAAGCTAGTTACGGATTTTTCATGTAGATTATTGCTGTTGTTGTCCCAGTCTACCCCCTGCTGGCTGCACAGCAGTATTAATTAGGTTATCATATGGAACAAGCTACTATTTTATTAGGGGAGCTAGATTTATAGCTAAGAGTGAAGGTCAAAAAGATTGATGTGAAGGCGTCTAGAAAAATATCTTTGGAAAGATAGAGTTGTGAAGAAGTTGAATTATTTCCCATCCAGGAAGAATATTCCTTATGAGAAGGCTAGGAAAAGCACCTGGTTGGTGAAGCTGTTCGGGTACGTTCATAGTATGTGCTTTCACCTAGGAACCTTCCTCACATGTTGTTGTGTCCATTTAATAGGACAACTTTACTAATTTGCAAGCCCACAGTTTAAAGCATAGCCTGTGCAAGACCAGGTGTTAAGTAGATTCAGTGATAGCTGGCATAAGGTTACTTGGTATGCTTTCATATTATTATTATTATTATTATTAATACTGCATCAACATAAGGGCATAAGTACCCAGAATGCTTATAGTAAAATGTTTTCTTTATATACTGAGTTTACTAAAGGAGAAGCTAACCTTTTAATTGGAATGCTTTTCAGTCTGAAAGCAATGATTGCTGGAACCAGTAAAATATAATACTAACGCAGATTTGTTTCTAGTCTTAAACATGGTAATTTATCTAGTGATGAGAGTTGAAATGGTTCCTCAGGTCTGCCTTTTTGTCTCTTTAATAAACTACAATTTGATACTGTGAAATCAGTCAAGTAACATACATCCCCCGTTATTTTAGAACACCTTTAACAGGACTTAAATAAAGAATAAACTACAAAGGTAAATAAGTAGTATTACAAGAAAAAGTGTTTCAGATTATCTAGTAATATTCTGAAGCTATTGCTGTTTCTCTGAAAGGCAGAAGTGAGGTAGTTTGTACTTTTGCAGTCACAAATTAAATGGATTAACTTCGTCAGCTGTATTAAACTCTTTTCATCAGGGAAAAAAAAAATCTAGAAACAAACATAAAACCCAGCAGTGTTTAGCTATGTACACACTCTGAAACTGGCACAGCTCTGGTTGGACTGTTACCTGTATATAGTGGCAACGTTGACCTTACCTTTTAGAAACTTTCAAGACACCATAGTATTTCTGTCCTGTACAGGAACACTGGCTACCTTTTTATGTGATCATGGTTTGTCTATAATCAGCTTGTAGGGGAATGTAGCTTTTTCTGCATTTCCAGGTGTCAAAAATTGTGGCCTTTTTTTTTCCCTTCCCTCCTTCTTTTTGTGCCTTTCTGCTGCTTTTTGATGGCTGATAACTCTATCATCTGCCCCAAGCAATGCTTTCAATGGCAAAACTGCTGTCTGGCTCCACTCAATAAGTGAAGCTGATTGATGCCTGGGAACCCCATGGCTTTGATGTTCTAGCTGCAGTCACACTCCAGTCTGCTTCCTAACACTGCCCCCTCTTATGCAGACATGAAATTGGTTTCTAATTACACGTGTGGTGCTTGTACCAAGCCTAATTTTGCTGTACTTACTGTCTGATTTCCTGGTCCTCGGTATCATCCTGAACTTAACTGTCTTGCTGCTGATCTAAATTCCCGCACATCTGCTTGAGAGTAGGAAGGGTCTACAGAGGGATCTGGACAGGCTGGATCATTGTGCCAAGACCAATAATAGAAGGTTCAACAAGGCCAAGTCCCAGGTCCTGCACTTGGGTCACAACACTGTGCTACAGGATTGGGGCAGAGCAGCTGAAGGAAAAGGGCCTAGGGTTGTTGGTGGACAGGAGGTTGAATATAAGCCAGCAGTAGTGTGCCCAGGTGGCCAAGGCCACTGGTACCATCGTGGCTTCTATCAGAAATTACATCATCATCAGGACTAGGAGAGTGATCGTCCCCCGGTACTCTGTACTGGTGAGGCCCTACCTTGAATGCCGTGTTGGGTTTTGGGCCCCTCACTACAAGAAAGATATTGAGGTGTTAAGAGTGTGTCCAGAGAAGGGCAACAAAGCTGGTGAAGGGTCTAGAGCACAAATCTTATGAGAAACATCTGAGGCAACTGGGTTTGTTCAACCTGGAGAAAAGGAGGCTGAAGGGAACCTGAAAGGATGTTGGAGCAAGATGGGTGTTCTCCAAAGTTGTGCCAGAGGAGGTTTAGATTGAGTACTAGGAAAAATTTCTTCACCAAAACGGTTATCAAGCATTGGAACTGACTGCCCAGGGGAGTGGTTGCGTCACCATCCCTGAAGGTATTTAAAAGATGTGTAGAAGTAGCACTGAGGGACATGATTTAGTGGTAACTTGGCAGCGATTAACAGTTGGACTTGATTATCTTAAAGGTCTCTTCCAACCAAAAGGATTTTATGATTCTATGCCTTTTATTTGTACTGATACTTAATTCTGTTCTTTTTACATTACCTACCTGAAGTTTGCTTCATCCTGTTTCTTGTGTCTCTTGTAACATGGCCTGGTTGTTACTTGCAGATAATGTAATAAATGATTGTTTTAAACCAGACATTACAGATATGAACCTGCTCATATAATTAGTGAAGCTGCTTGTGTATGCATAAAATTACAACAACTTTATTAATGTTTGTGCTTGTAGATTGTATGGGCAAAAGATGAACTGACAGCTGTAAATGGGAAACTGCCTAGTTGAATTAAAAGAAATATGTAGTATACTTGAGTTAGATATTTTCCTTATGTAGAAATATATGGAGTTTCACAAGCGTTTTATGAAGTATTTGACTTGTTGGTGTTTGCCACTTTGGTACTGGTATAGAACTTACTTTTCAAGCAGCTGTTACTTCTCTGTATTCTTCCGACAGTTAAAAAAACTAATAGGTCTGGGTTTGTCTGTCTTACTTTTGTTTCTATTTTATGGTTTTATTGTAAGTTAAATTAGCTGGGTTAAATTAGCTTGTCTGAGATGGCATTAAGAAAACTTACAAAGCTTAATTTGCAAATTAAGAATTCTTGATGCTATTTGCTAAATATCACATTATATCCTGTAAATCAATATGTGAAATTCCTATTTTATAGATAATATTTTATGTCTCTACAGGAGATTTGTATTGCAAAGCATAATGAAAAGATTCATCAGCGTCACCAGAGTGAGGAGGAATACAAAATGCACCATACTGTTCAGCTAGTAAGTTCGAGTTTTCTGCTGTCGACTTTAGCCTCTAGTTAATAGCTTGCATTGCTCATTTTACATTAATTAGGTGAATATTCAGAGTGACAGTTGTTCTTAAAAGGTAAGGATTATCCCTGATCTTTGCACCATGGATTTCTGTATCATATGCTGGTAATGAGGAGTATATAGCTGTGTTAGGATAACAATGAACACAAGCAAGTAAAACAGTTGTTTAATGCTAGGTTCACAGACTAAGTGATTGATGCTAGGGTTAGGTTGCATGCAGTGTGCTTTCACATGCTCAATAGATGATTCCAAGTATCTCTGAGTGCAGCATCAGATATGCTGAGATAAGAAAACCATACATCTATCCTTGAATCTTAATAAGCTTGTTCATTATTTTTCTTCTTTTTACAAAGGGAATCACTTCAATTGTATTGTATAAAGATGTAGCTCCAGTTGTATGCTTTGTGATTCTCTGAACAGTTTCATCACAGAGAATAGGCGAGCTAGTCTGACTCTCGCGATGAACATAATTGACTTTATCTTAGAATACTCAAATTTTGGGCTAGGTCTTGGGAGCTGATATAGTATCAATATTTAATAAAGATCGTTGACAAAGATGCATTGAAATCCAAGTCTCTTTAATTCAGGCTTCAATTAGATTAGTGGAAGTGATTCTGTTTCATCCTTATACATTTTTAACATTGATACATTTGTCCAGGAAGTCAGCTGCATAATTTATTTTATAAAAAGGCTACTTGTGAAAGACAGTACATATTGGCATATTCTTTTAGGAACTTAAAAAGAATAATTTTTTTTTCAGTGCTTACAATAACACAAAGCAATTTGCTGTGTGGATTGTAGTCTATTTGTCACTCTTAAAAGTAAGACTTGACCCAGCTGAAGGATTTCTTGTCTCTCAGACACTACAGAGCTTTTTTGTTGCTTATTTTATGGAGTTGCCTAGTTGCATTATATAAAGAACTGTATCCTACTTTTTTTTTTTTCTGTTAATAGTGTCACTGAAAATTTTTACTATTATTGTAAAATCGGTTTTCAGCCACTGGTTTTCATGAAGAATTTTGAAGAGATAACTCAAAGGTGTCCAACAAATAAGAATTCTTATTTTTATTTAAAAACAAAACAAAAAAATAACCAAAACAAACAAGAAAAGTGCTTCATGAAAGTTTGAGCTGATTGCATGTGTAACATCCATGTGAGGTGGTAAAACTATCCTTTCTTGTTACTATAATCTTTTCTTTATGCTTCTGATTTAACTTCGTTGCCACATTGCTTTGTTCTTTTCAGCACATGCTTCTATTCCTCTTGACCTTTTCCTGTTTCCTGTCCTTACTAGTTTTCAGATACGTTCTGCTCTACTTCTCCCTAATGCATCTATTCTTCTTTACTTCCAAATCACAGGAGTTGGCTTTTTATGAAGGATACCAGACCACTAGCTGACTTTTGAAAATTGCAGGCAGGCAGACACTGATTTTGTGTTGACCAAATGAGAGTAAAAGTTCACAAAAGGGATCAGAATTCTTAATTATAATGATGATGAAGATGAGCTTTTAAGAGTAATACTAAGTGAGTCATTTAAGAATTAAAGCTGCTTTTTCTGCTCATTTTTTCTTTATAGTCAGCTGTTTTGTTCTTTATAGTCACCTGTTCTAATCGCTTTTCCTGGTAACTTCTAAACTTGCATACAGTCACTTTTGCCATCTGATAACTAGCATCCACTTTCAATAAATTTGAAGAGTAGTGTTTTATTTCAAAGATGTAGTAACTTTGCTGAAATTTGAAAATGTACGGCTAGTTAAGAGGATGCAAATAATGTGTTTTCACTGAGGTAAGATTCCCAAACAAGAAAAAATACAATTTCTTAGCTGCAAGGAAGAGCTTCAGAGGAAAGTTTTTAGTGAGGAAAAGTTTACAGAAAATCAAGCTGGATTAAATAATGACATCTTAAGTTCATTTAAATACAAAATTTACATTTACGGTTGTAGATTAGAATGAAAATGTTGACTTATTTTGAATCCAATACTAAGTAAGTTTTTGTGGCATTGAGTTCTGTGATTTCTTGCACTGTGAAAATACTGATACGACTTTTTAAAGGCAACCTTGTAAATTTACTGAACTCTGCATTTTTGGGGTTTTTTTTGAGATTATAGAACATGAAATACACAATATTTTTTAAGGGGAAGACAAAAGCCAAGTTTTGAAGTTGAGAAATGCGTTTATTTGAGAAGTAGGTTGTTAGGTAATTCGTAACAATTAGTAGAAGAGTTATTTCAATTCTCTTTCTTAATGATCCTAAACATAGCATTGGATGTAATATTTGTATGTTTTCCATATATTTTCTCAGAAGCGAGATCAATTACAAGATGAAGAGGAAAGAAAGAGCTCCTGGGTTAGTCAGGAAAGACAGAAAACACTGGACAGACTTCGCACATTTAAACAGGTAACAGAAAAGAGTTGTTCTTTTAATTAGTTATTTTGTCAAAGAAATTTTCACTCATTCTGAGACTACACTATCCTATTAGCTATTCCCTTTCATTGTGCAGTCAACTGTTCTTTGGAAAATTTACAACAAAATAAGGCATTGTTGGTAACAAATTCCTCTGGTCATTGCATTCCCAGCGCTGTAATAAATGTCTGTACACTCTTAAGATCTACATCCTGTGACAAGACACTTAGCACACTTTCTTTAAAGAAGTGTAATCTAAATGGTATTTTCCACAAAGGACATTAACATCTGACATATCCCCACTACCACTGATTGCTAAAGCACTTGCTGATACCTGCCTCTTCCTCTTACAATGTCAATATCAGGAAATGAACACCGAATGAATTGGTGTAGAGTAAGGAAAGGGGTGAAAGTGCAAGAAAACTGATAATGTATTGATAGGTGATTTTTTTTGTTTTTGCTGAATACATTGAGAAAATTGGAGAATTTTCTCTACTGTAAAGTTGTCTTGCTCGGCAGTACGTTCTTCATATCTGTATTGTTTGCAAGGCCTTTTAATTGCATAGCTTTTGTAAATTAAAGCAAATTTACTTATTTTAACCAGCAACTGTTAATGAACTGCCTTTATGTGTGAGCATGTTAATATCGTTATGATCTCTATTTTCTTAGGCCTATCAGAGTTGTGTAAAATTAAACTTTTTGAAAATTCTCAAAGTGTTTGATGTCTTCAAGAGATACCCTTTTAAGCAGATATAATTCACATCCAAGGCCCAGTGCATTTGGTTACAGAGAACATTGTGCAGAGGGAACCGTTGACCAGTTTTAGAAAAGGAAAGCAAGAGGCAATTTGAATTTTAGCTTCCAGAAAAAGCAGTTTTGAATGTACAGTCTGGTTGTCAGTGAAATCCTAATTCTAACCCGTGTATATCCCCGACTAGAATAATCTCATATAAATTGTAGCTTAACCAAAAATAAAAGTTAAGAAAATGGATGATTTTTGCAAAAAGGTGAGAATTTATTTGCTTTGTGTTTACATCCAACGCAAAATGAATATTTCACCTGAAAATAGCAGGTGAAAATAGCCTTGCTTGTCAGAAAGGCAAACCCTAACAACAGGTACTTGGAATAGTGGGTTGCATCTACTTATCTAATTGTCACTAATTACTCACTTTAGCGGTACCCTGGGCAAGTAATACTAAAATCAACCAGACTACGGCTCGCTCATGCAAGAAGAAAATGTGCAGCCAGTTCAGTGTCCCGTGTCGACCAGCCTCAGTCTTTGCCAGCGACCATACAAATCCCAGAGAAAAGTGAAGAGGCAGAATTGGAAAATGCAGTCCAGCCTTTGCAAGTGCAGGAATCCACAAGCTTAGAACAATTTCAAGATATCTCATTACCTCCCAATGGTGTTACCTCTGAACTGCCTCGTGTTAGTACTTCTACGCTCACCAGTACTGACCATCAACCAGAGATTGTTACTGTAGTACCACTTCCACCTCCTTTGCCTCCACCACCTCCACCTCCGCCTCCACCTTTGCCCCCCAAGGAAGATGCCACCAAATCCTTAGAGAAAAGCGAGAGCTTTGTTAAATGTCAGAGTGAAGAGAAGGGAGTCCAGCACTCTTCTGGTCTCCCACCAGCACATCTGTTTGACAGCAGTCAGCTAGTCAGTGCCAAGAAGAAGCTTAAGAAGACTGGTGAGCTAGAGGGTTTACAGAGGAGAAGAGGTAATGTTTTCATTTCTGTGTATTTCATTTTAAGTTCCTCTTCTGAATTGCTCTAAAGAAAAGTGTATGCTGTGATTCATATATAATTATGGGAAAGTTGTTAAATCCTTTTCAGTTGACAGACGGTAATTCAGACCTTAGGACCTTTACACTAGTAAGGAATGTACTTGTTCAGTTAAACAGAAAATACTTGTGAAATTGATATGTCTATGATATACCACATTAGGCGAGCTAGAAAATGGAGCTAAACCTTGTCTAAAGGAATCTTGTACAGCCAGTATTGCACACACTTCACCTGAGGGTGCAGTGTTTTATAATAAAGGAATTTTACATAATTTATGACTTAGTAAAATAAATACTTGTCTTGGACATAGGAAACCTAAGAATGTGTTTTTCAAATTTTCATACTAAAATCCACAAACACTCAAGTATCCTTGAGAGTTGAGTAAGAAAATTCTATATTCAGAGTAACAATATAGCAGTGTAACTACAATTGTAAATTAAATCTGTAATCATTAGAAAAGTATGTTAATAGTTAAAAGAAGAAAAACTTCTTTGGAAACTGAGGAGAGTGAATAGAGGATATGGCTGAGCTGGGAGATCTGTTACAACTTGATCATTCTCTACTACTTGGTTTTTAACTGTCCTTTATCCCATAAATAAATTGGGGAGAATGGCAGCCATGTTTGAACAAAATAATCCTGGTGTTTTAGTGAACTGTGCTATATTGGAACAGTTTTTACTTGAAAATCAGAGATGTGATTTTCAGAAGTGCTCAGCTGAACTATGTTACTGGAAGCCACTGAGAAAAAATACCTTGAGTGGGCCTTGATATGCAGTGCTGTAATACAGCTGTAGTAACATTTCATTAAAAATTCTGTCTTTGTCAAGTACAACTACAGAAAAGATCCCTGCGTTGACATTTTCCCCCATCTAGATAAAGTCAAAATTAGAACTGTCTTCCATTGATAAGACAGAAATAAGAGTGTTTCCTCTACAGTTGTCCTTAAATGACTGAATGCCCTTGAAGCAACTGCCTAAATGTAGAATTCTTAAGGTCTTACGATCCTTGCAGGTCACAGGTACTGTGTCTTAAGTTTATTATCAATTTTGGTGCTTCTTTGCTCCATTTTTCTATGTCTGTAGTCCTATTTTTTTATTTTTCTGATACACATTTTGTCTTGCAATTTCATATAAAGCATGTATTTTGTGTGCAATTTGATATACATCATAAAATGACAAATATAAAATCAAATTATATCCTCCCTCTTGAGGGTGTTGCTAATGTCTGAGCAGCACTCTACCTGCTGCTTTGTTCCCCAAGATGTTCTAAGTCTTTGAGTGGCTTCAGAAATTTGTCTCTGTATGACAGATGAATATGTTACAATCCTTCCTTCATCCTTTGAATGTGCAATCATGTATTCTTCTTTCATTTCTCTTTTTTCCTCATGTCTACTCCAACTGTTTGGGCCGTTAGTCTGATGGACAAAGCCCACTCACAAATGCAAAACAGGTTTTAAGAAAGCACTTTACATACACAGAAAGGAACTGGAGATGCATATTTCTCAGTTGTATGTGCTGGTGTATGCAAGCTATTTCAAACTGTTATACTTTATTAATAATGCAATCTGTGGGATAGAAATACTTCCTACTTGTAGCTCTTCAAATAGCCAAAGCCTAATTTTTGTTTCTGCCATGAACTAGTTTCAATTAGTGATAAAGGGAGGATTTGTGATAAAGTATTAACGGTTACTTCTCTGTTTTAATTAATTATAAAAGGAAGGGAATTTCTATAGCCACACTGTGCCGATACATTCCAGAGAATCAAGAAAGTGCAGGCTGTTGCAGTTGACTATACTGCTGCTTCCCTCACTGGCATGTAGTCATAGTCATAGAGTAGGTAAAATATGCCACAAAATGCAAGTGCTGTGAATGGACTGCACAGCCCAATACTTAACTCATTACTGAGTTTCAAAGTTAAGAAAGATAATATAATAAACACTTTAATTTACTTTGGCTATTTTGATTTGCCTGCCTGCAAACAGGAAATACATCTTCAGAAAGTTTTACTGCCTGACCAAAAGAAATTATAGTTGTCTGTGTAAATGTTTTGACCTGGTAAAAGGAAAGATAAATTTTGAGGCTAAAACATTAATAGTGTGCAGCTACTTTTTGATCTGTGGATAAAATAAATGAAGACTGATAAAATGTAGTAAAAATAACACTGAAGTTCTTTTGATTTACTGCAGTGAGTTCCCCAATGGATGAAGTGCTGGCTTCCCTGAAACGTGGCAGCTTTCACTTAAGAAAAGTTGAGCAGAGAAGTCTCCCTCCTTTTCCTGATGAAGATGATAGCAATAACATCTTGGCACAGATCAGGAAAGGGGTGAAACTGAAGAAAGTGCAGAAAGATGTTTTGAGAGAATCCTTTACAATTCTGCCTGATGCTGACCCTCTCACAAGGAGCATCCATGAAGCATTGCGACGCATTAAGGAAGCATCACCTGAATCAGAGGATGAAGAGGAGAGTTTGCCTTGCACAGACTGGGAAAACTAACGTGTAATTAACCTACATTTAAAAACAATATATTTCTCGAACACTTTTTATATAACAATAGTGGCTAAGCCTCGGGTTGTGCATTCTAGGAGACTTAGTATGAATGTAACTAAACAGTCTGACATCCAGCATGATAAAACATGCATATATGAATTTAGTATCACTGACTTTTCAAAAAATTTAAGGTTTATAGTAAGGAGAACTTTTTTAGGCATCATCTTAGCCTTTTATTGTTTCAATACTTTTGCTTAATATTGACAGGACTGCTCCTATAAAAAGCTCTATTTTGTTTAGTAAATTTGAAGGGACTGTTTGCAGTTTACCAAAAAGCTTTAAAAAGCTTTTAAGTAACAAAGCAGCACAATCACTTTTTGGACACATCTTGTACTTATTTTCTAATTACTTCTGGCTTTGTAAAAATTTAGCATGTTTATCACTTCAGACCGAGTACCTCCAAGTGAAGGACAATTAGATTTGACTGCTGAACACATTGAAATCTCATTGGTTACCCTGTGTGACTGATTCTTTGATAGCTTGGTTTTAATCTGTAAAGTCTCTTACTTAACTGAATTTAAAGACTATAAACAGTAAATATACAAACATAATTTATACTTCCACTATTCATATGAATTCCATGAACTTGCATTATACTAAGCTGTGGTGCCTGAAAGTGCAGATATAAGGTGTTGCAGATGAAGTTAGTGATTTCATTAAAAAAACAGAAATTGGCAAGAGATTAGTTTTCAAAATTATGGCTGAATCAGTAGTACAAAGAGATTATTGATTACAATAACAGCATACAGTGCTAATCTTCTCTGGTGGTTCTTTTCTGCTACTGGCTTGTTTATTGCCTTAGGTCTCAATGATCTAAACTTAGTCCCACTAAACTTAAAATTTGGAGAGAGGTATGACAATCTGTAAAGAATTTAAAAATATGTTTAGAAATCAAAGTTATTTCAAGAGTATGGAAGATAAATATTTATAATCCTTGCAAGACAGCTAGCAGTCTGAAAAAGATAATTTTGGGGATTTCTACAACCAGGTATTTCTACCCTGGTTGGTTATTATCATAGTTGGGGAGCAACCATTGATACAGTGCTACAGCTGTTTAAAAAGTGATGATGACTTAGTACATCATCTGCTCAATGTTGTTGTGATTATGAAATACTATGTCTCAACCTGTTCCATTGGTATGCATTTTCAAATACTATTTAAAATTTTGAAAAAGGAAAATAAAAGTTGCCTTTATTTCCTCATGGACTAGCCATTGCCCACACTAATGATTTAATATTTAATTATGGTGTGTTCTTTCTATTACATACCAAAAGTTCTGTTAATCTTGGAGCTGAATGTCCAGAAGTGGACATTCTTAACTCTTGCTGAACCTGAAAGTGAAAATAATTTTGCTTGGATATAGCTTTTTTTTGTGTACTTGCATACTGAAAACTCCCACAGCCCTTCAGAAAACAGTTGACAGCCATAAGAAAAGACATATCTTGGAATTGACTTGGCTTTCTCAGTGCAGTTATTCTCCTTTCGTTTCCTAGATAACTAAGAAATTTTAAACTTTGTGATTTGACTTTATGACTTTATTAAATCTAACTTAGTCATGGGGATCTTATTTGCATTTTTTAGCAAGAATACTCTTTAATACTCTGGGTCATTTAGAAGGCAAATAAAAAAAAAAAAAAAAGGAAGGAATTTTCCAAGACTGACTTCACATTTTTTAAATCTAGTGCGTGGACCTCCTAAACATTTTACATTCAAAGTGTATCCACCTAGAAGGCTTATGTGTATGCTGCTATACAATATAAATACGTGGGGGTTTTTTGCAGCCCTGTTATATTTTGCAGCCCTGTAGGAGCAGTTCAGACTGCAGTGGGTTGAAAATCACTGCCATGCAGTACCTGTAGTGCAAATGGTTGTTGTCTTTTTTTTAAACCAGTCTACAGTCCTTCTGCTAAGGATGCAGTCCTGTCAAATGCTGAGGTCCCACGAAATCACTTGGACCTCAAGCAGGATGCAGTATCAGAGTTCTGCATGTGTGGTCCTTGGAGTTCTTCACACATTGAGGACCTGCTTTCTCTTACCAATGTCCTATTTCATTATGAAAACAATCCTGTTTTCGTGAGATGAGACAATTTAACAGATAGCATAGATGAAGTGCACAAAAGAATCTGGGAAACAGAGATTGGGAAGAAGCCCGTGTGAAATTCAGCTAAGTAAATTTTTTTCACAAAGATGAGAATGCTTGCTTAAACATATAGGCTGGTTACCCTGAATTTATGACACGAGTAAAATCTAATGAAGGTCATTGTAGAAATTGCAGAATAGTATTTTTACTGTAATGTTATCCATTTAAAACTGTGCTTTGATTGACCTACAGATTTTTAGCTGTGATCTCTGCACACACAAAAAACCAGTTGCATAGAGATTTTAATTTGAAAACATTTATACAAAGGCATATTGGCACATAAGTGATGAACTATACTTAATAAATGTATACATCTTTATAGGCTAAATGGAATGCAATCATTTGCCTTAGGAATGAAGGCTAAATCTGATACAATGATACATGTTTATGAAGTGCCAAAAAGTGTCTTAATGTATGTGCAAGGATGCCCACTGAAGTGGTTTCATTAATTATTGAAGTTTGAAGACAAGCTAATAGTAACTAATTCCTGCAGGAGATGTAGGTATCTCTTATATTACCTTCTTTATGAGTTAACTGCTACATAAAGTTATGACTAACATTTGTAAGAACAGCTCCTTTCTTATGGAGCACATACAAAAACGTTGAGGCATTCTGTGTATTAGAAGTACAGCTGAAGAAGCAGTATAAAGGCACAGTAACTTCTGTATGAAAAATCAGAAGATTACTGGTTATCAAAAGCATCCCAAGCCTGTCTCTGTGTGTGTACATAAAGGTACACATAAGTCACTACAGTACCTTAAGAGTATTCTAAGTTTTGCGAAACCTGGGTTCCTGGGAGTGACGAACAAAGTCACAGATAAGAAGTGAGCTTTTGCTCTCCATTGTCTTCTAGACCAGTATTTGGGGCAGTTTCAAACTCTAATCTGTGCTCACTGCCAATAATACCAGGAGGCCAAAAAAGACCTGGTTGTACTCTGTGTGTCCTGGCTCCAGGGTTAGTGTGTCATTAGCCTTGGAGCAAAGAGAGTCAAGGCTTTTGAAGATGCTGTTCAGTATTGCATGTTGGAATTGCCTAATACATTGATCACAGAGTGTTTATACAGCTGTTTAGCTTTTCAGATGTTCCTTTTCTTTTTTATTCCCAAACAGGTGATTCACAGCTACTGATGTGAGAAAGGAAACCCCCGTTGAAGATCACTTTTCCTCTTCATTTCTGAAAATTCAGAGCCAGCAGTTATCACCATCAGTTCCGCAGGCTTTCTTTGGCAAAGAAATAGTCTTTCTTTGACAAATTATTCAGTAAATGGAAAAAATGGCCCGAAATGTTAATTTTCTGGTCACTTTTTTCTTGAATTTGTTCCAAGATGTCTGGTTTAGGCAGAAAGCTAAACTTTGCATTTTATATAATCAAGAATGCCCAATTCTTAAGCACTTTTTGTATTTGCGTTAGTGATGTGTGGCCAGTTAAGTGAGGGGGACATTTTGAGTTGGGAGAATACTTGCTGTTAGAGTAACTTTGGGATTTGGCCAAGACATCAAAGCAGCTATAAATCGTCCCCTTCGCTGCACTGAATATATCACTGCTTGAAAATCCAACTAAACAGCTCCTTGCAGAGAAGCTTGCAGATATTCCAGAATGGAGAATTCCTAGTTGCACTACAGTAGCTGAAATTCAGTAATGTGCAACTAAGACTTTTTTTTTTTCTTCCTAGTTTGAAAAAGTCTGCGTCAGTATGAAAAGTAACAAATGACTACAGCACAATGAGAAATAAGAGATGAATTCAATACACGTTCAAGAATGTGTTTGTTTCTAACATGGTACATTTAGCAAGACATACCACAGCACCTTTTTAGGTCATTTGTAGTCTGACACCTTTATAAGTAGAAATTATCTTGCTTTTAAAAAATAATATTTAGCTATGCTGAACCAAGTTAGTTATACTTTTATCATTTGTTATAAGAAGCAATATTTTGTAGTTTCATACTTAAGATCAGTTTTTCTTTTGGTTTAAAATGGCTTTTGATTACTCTAAGCAGCCTTCTTTAAAGAGATCAAAGCACTAAACATACTGATAATTCAGTTGTGAAAATCATGCTTCTCTTGCTGGTTTTCATTATCCACTTTAGTAGCTACAAAAATGTTTGTATTTCATAACCAAAAGCTTACTGGCTAAAAAAAAAAAAAAAACAATTTTGCTTTTGGTCCTGACTATTATTTGTTTTTTTCTTAAAGGGGAGTTAAAACTTTCTCTGCAGTGAATATTTAGAAGTAATCCTAATCTTCATGACTAATGGCTGCAGGCAGCTACTTTTACGATACCACACTACTAAGAGGTATGTCAGTACAGAGATCCAAGTAGCTTTGTACCATCTAGAAACTCCATCTGATATATTATAGTCAGCCCGTTACAAGAAAACTGCATTTTCACTAGCATTTTATTTTTACTAGTGTGAGATACACTGTGTGTGAGAAATACACAGTTCCTGTACTTTGTGTACTGTGGTCCAGTCACTGTTCCTCTCATGACAGATAAACAGCTATGCAGATATGGGGATTTTTTTTTTAGCAGAGTTATGCATTGCTGCTGTCATGCAATGGAATACTTACTGTACTCATGTTTATAACAGGAGATTTCATATCTTGCCATTTACTTATATAGAACTTACCTTAGCAATAGGCTATGTAACCTAAAGGAACCTCGGCTCTTGGACCCTTCAGTTGTTTTGCTGTGACTGTCCTGAAATGAAAGCTCTGTCAAACATCTCAAAAGGATGTCACTTTACCCTTGCTATCAACAAGCATTTTCTTAACCTTGTTGCCTTATTTATAAAGTCGGTGGACATTCATTTTCAAAGCACCTGTGAGCAGTGTTACTGTAGAGTTGTATCAATTTTGCTGTATTAGTCGTCAGATTTGTATTCTTCTGTCTTGAGATCAGCTCTGTGAAGCACGCGATACTGAGTTTCCAAGGACCTAAAACATGGGGATGTTTTTTTCTTAAACTGCTTCTCTGGACCCTGAGTTACATGGTGTGTGTGTGGTTGTAAGCTGTCAGATACTGAGTTTTGTCAGTTCAAAAGTTCATCATAATCATTTGACATTGCCTGTCCCATAAGCTGTGGTGTATTTTTCTTATGTTTGTCTGTATTTCCAGTCACACCACATGATAAAGCTCAGGCAACCAATTGAATTTTTGGCTGAAGCCCAAAGCAGAATTATGACGTGGAATTGTAATCCTGATTATACGGTTCATCTGAAACTTAGGACTCAATTAACAGTTGTGATTGAGCAACTTTTATGTCCATTTTTCCCCTTTATTTTCCAGCCTGCAGTTTTGTTCTTTAGAGTATGCATATGGGACGCTAGCAAAGTTCCAAGCTGAGGATAAATAGTGTAATTTTAAGCTTAGGTGCAATGGTCTCCTTGCACAAATCTGTGTCTACAGTTTACCAGTGTTGTGATTTATTGAAATAGCTCCATGCTGTATTGTACTACGGTTCTCAGATTTGTTTGCCACGTGATCTATCATCTTTGCCTTGAAAAATGTGTGCATGACTGAGAAAAATGACTGTCCTTAATGTGTTTTATATTTATCTGAAATCTTAGATTCCTGTAATAGCTTAGTTTTTAGAAATGGAGTTCTCATACCAACATGTATTTTATGCGCACATGAAAAGTAGTTATGCAGAGCATAGCAGTTCATATCAGTTCAAAACTGCCATCATTAATATGGAAAGTAAATGTCTTTTTTTTCTATGTATTGATTAAAAAACAGGCTTTTTTTTTTTAATCTTCCTTGAGTCACTAGATGTCACAATTTCACATAGTTCTCCACTTTGATATAGAAATTGTGCATATATAGTGTACAGGCTAATGCATAAAACTCACATCCTCCATAACATGATATTTTGCAGTAGGATGGCTCCAGCAGCAAATGGGGAAAGTTCAAGTATATTTACAAGAAATTTATGGAAATTATGACAGTCCTGCATTGAGATTATTTCCTCAATAGATAAGAAAAGCTCTAATAATTGTGTTGGTCCTTGAGAAATCTCGGCAAGCATCGCTACAGAAAAACCCACTTAAACATATGCAAGGAAAGAGAACTTCCATAAAAATACCTTTCTGCTATTATTGGTATTTTTCATTTGTGGCAGGACGTCATTGTTGTGGCTGCATTGTTCTGTTGCTAGTCATTTATCTTGCGCAATTTGCCAGCTTAAAGGATTTTTCCATTTTCAGAAACTTCTTTCTTTGTTCAAATTAAAACTGTGTTAGTATAGGGTAACTGATCCAGTGAGGCAAAGAGTTGTAATGCATGATGTTTATTCTACAGATGATTATGTGAGAACTGAAAAAACCTTTATGAGTGGGAACAAGAAATGAAAAACTCAATTTCTACTAAAATAACCAAAATGTAAGCTAAATAGCAATAGTCTTCTGATCAGAAATGGAATTTGCATCAACGTGAATGTCATGCTGTCATTCTCAGAGGTTCCAGATCCTTTACAAATGACCAGTAGTCTTATTTTATTCACTTTACTGTGTTTTCATATGTTAGTTAAATTATCTGTCTAGAGTAGATGAAGCTTTTTTTAAACTTTCTTAAGCATCACTTTTAAGTTTGTTTTTTTTTTTAAATCTTGACAGTCTGCATCCTACACCAGACACTTATAAAATAAATTAGAATGATTATATATTGTGTTCTTTTGTGGCTGTGTCAGGGATAGAACTCAACATACTTCACTTCATTCTTTGTAACGAATTATTTTGAGTGTAAGCACTATCTTCTGTAATGTTAAATATGAAAGTAATGACAGGTGCATTATTGAAGATGCAACTTACTGAGAAGAGGAGGCAGAAACTTTTATTGGTTAATGTTACCCTTATTCCGTTTGTTGCACTGAATTTCCAGAGTGTAATTTGTAAATCAAGTTTGCTCACATGTGTAATTAGATTTTATTTTCATTGTAATGCTTATGGAATTAAATTCCCTTGATGTATTTTGGGTAATGATTTCATAAGCATGGACAATGTGTTGTTATGTTTAGCACTACAGAATTAATGTTAAGAACAAGCGAAGCTTCTTGCATAGAAAAGGAGTAAATAGAAGCACCTTACTGGGAGAGCATGTTGCATGATTTCAGTGCTACTGGAGCTGGCAGACAGTAGGTCATCCTAAACTTTACTGCAGATTGCTCTTTGCTGTAATAAAGCACACTGACATACTGCTATCAATGCTGGAAAAAGTACAGCAATGGCTATTTTTAACCTTTAGATATACTGTAATTTAAAGTTTTCCTACAAAATGAATTTATATTTAATTGCTGCCTAATACATAAATACTTAGAATTTTTTGGAGGGTCAAGGGTGGGTGGGCATGCCAATGTATTTTTGGAGGGGCTGTTGTATATACGGTTCTTTGCACTTCCCGTTCAGTTTGACTGTTAATCCAAAACTCCCAGCTCTGTGGTGAATTTGCAATCTAACATTTACATATTATTATTATTATGATTAGGTCATCTCTATTCTGTGGCCCAGAGCTTCAGAATTCAAAAGAAAATGTCATTTTTTCCATTTCAAATGTGAATGCTCTAATATGGAAAATGACCATGCAACAAATTTTACTCTATGGAGTTTCTAATATTAATGTAGAGCATTACTTAAAGCTGATATCTAAGGCTATTCAGCAATAGAGGGTATATGCCATTTGGAACAAATAATAAACATGATGACCATTTTGGTGAGCATATTCCAAACTCTGCAGAGATTTTATTGCAGAGACTCCCGCCTATTCAGTAATCAGTTTGCTGTAGACTTGTTTGGTTTTCAGATTTAGAACATATTTTTGATTTCTGAATTGGGAAATAGGTGTTGAGGATTAGGGACACTCACTTAACATCTCCAAGTGTGTTACTGTGGTTGCTATGTATTTTGAATTTTGACTTAAATATATACAACCACATCATCATAAGATGAGAGCTTAAGAAACACAGGTGGCTGCAGGTTGTCTTGCATGAAAGGAGGCAGAGAAGTGTAATGACACTAACTTCTTTAAGCTGTCAAATAAATAAGAAATAATCAGAAGAAAGCCAGTTTGCGTTGACTAGCTTTGTGCAATATTATCTGTAGACTGAAATGCTACTAGCACATTGTGCTTGGCTTTAAGAAAGTTCTGTAACTCCCATTATATTCAAGAGGACATATTAAATGCATATTTTATTGTAAACGACTCTGCAAATTTACTATGCCTAAAAATGCTCAATGTTATAAACAACAAGTGTTTAAAAAAAGGGAGGTGGTAAAAAACTAAACCATTTCTAGCAATACCCAAAAACTAAAAAAAAAAGGTTTTAACTGCTTCTTGCTCTTTTTTCTTTAGTACAGCTTTTCTGCAATGCAAGTTTATTGCTGTGTATTTTGTTTTTTATTATCATGACTCAGAAATTTAAACCTGTACACAAAGTAGTGCACTCACCTTCTTGTACATGCAATGTAACATCATACTCACAGTTTTGGTGCTTTAAATGATTCCTTTTTTTCTTTATTAAAGGATATTTATTTGACCACGGTCTGGTTTTGAGTATGTACCAACAGTAAAAATACGTTTTTAGTACAGTTTGGTTCCCACCAAAAAAAAAATAAATTATATGGTATCTATTTCTTTTAGGTTTTCACTGTTACTTTTTTAATCCCTCAGCCTGCCTGTCATTACTTAATGCAGGCAGTTGTGCAGTAGGGAATGATATTTAGGTATCATCTCGATACATAAACAATTTAGGTGTTATAGAAGATTCTTGCTCTTAAAGGATGCTTTCCGTCATGCTTCCCATCTCTTAATCGGAAGAAAAAACTCTCAATGAAAAAGGGTAAAAAAATATAAACCCAGCAGCATTAAGAGCTTAGTTCTTTTATGACACTTTTGTACCCTCTTGGAGGTATCTAGTGGCAGTGCCGTACCGTGGGGAGCCGGAGCCTTCGCCTCCAGTCACTTAAGTAATGATAATGGAGAAGCTCAAATCAAAAACATGCAACTTCTCCGCTATTTGCATCTTTTTAGTATATGCACAATATATTTCAAAAGCAAACTAGATTGTATGTGAAGAACTTGGGATACTTTAAAAGTGTGTTATGAGTGTTTTGAAGAGTTTAACCTTTTTTTTTTTTCTGGGTGAGGGGAAAAATCTCAAAATAGACAAGTGGTCATGTCCCAGGCTGCGTTGCCAGCTTTTAGTTTGTTTGGGGGTTTCTTTTTTTTCTGCTATAGGCATTTTGTGGTTTTATTTGTATTGTGCATCTTTTTCCTTTCACTCCTGTGTTTCTGGTACAAGAACTACAGGTAAGTTGTTGCAGGTTGGTTCTATGTCCCTTAACATGAGGAAAAAAAAGTATCAGTGCATTTCTGGAAGAGGGACTTCTTACTGTAATTACAATCCTGAGAAAAAAAAAAAAAGAAAAAAACCCCCTGACATTTCTTGTAACAAAGTGAAAAAAAGGTTGCATTTGCAGTACAAATGTACATTTAACCCGAGTCAGGCCTGTCCGGCTCATGTTTTATGGTGGTGTTTTCACTTAGTGAAGGTGGCTGTTAATATTGGATTGTGGCAGAAGATGTAGAACAAGTATGAAATGTGTTTTGAAATAAGCAAGTTCTTTGATCATCGCTGACTTCTGTTATGAACAAAGAGGCTTGGGTTTGCAGCTGAGGCCTGTTCCTAAGGCCCTGGGCAGCGCTGGTGACCCAGGTGCCTGCTCATCTTCTGCTCTGTGGCACAGGCCTCTGCCTAGGTGTTATTCGCTACCCTCAGCTGGTGTCTGCTCTGGCATTGGCGTCAGTAGACAGGTAGCTGGTGTTTTTTACATCTCTTACGGGTATTCCTACAGGTTTTTAATTTTTTATTTAATGCATGCATCAGAATTGCAAATTAGCAAATGTATCTGTAGGCACACTAGGAAGGCAGGGGTGTGCTACAGGGAATAAGGCCTAAATGTTTGTATAACACATAAAAGATGGGAGATGGGTAGAACCATCATTTATTTTTTTTTAATGTTAGTTACACGTCAGATGTAAAGGTACATTGTAAATATCCACTGGGCCACAGTCCTCAAACTTGCAGAAATAGAATACCACCCTCTTTCTCACAGAAACCATCAGTGAATGTAGGGTTTATTTCTGTTGCACTGCTTGATACTCAGCAGAGGGAATGAGGAGAAGGGAGAGAAGCAAAAATGAAGAGTGAGTTTGTGCAATCTCATTTTCCAAAAGAGATGAACTGTTCTTTCTCAGCAGTTCATACTCCTGCTCCCCATCACCGGGAGAAGCCCATTCTACAGGCATTAGTTCTCCTGCCATAGGAGGGAGCTTACATGAATCCAAACCACCAGTGTGTCACCGCCACCAACACCGAAGCCTGAGCTTTGTGCTCGTGTCAGGCTCATGTTGAGCATGTCATGCTCATCTAGGCCCAGGGCAATGGAGTTCTGCCACTGTGTTTTCACTTTTTAGGAGGGAGGGATGTAATTAACCTATAGATGAAATAGCCTCTCTAAACTTTAGATGTGCCATGTCAGCCATTTAACTATTATGAGCACTGCTTTGCTGACACGAACGGCACTACAGCAGGAAAAGATTCCTTTTTTTTTACCAGGAAGTTGTAGCAGCCTCACCACATAACCTGCCTTGCTCTCAGAGGTGCCACATGTTTCTGTCCCACTCTCCATCCTGTAGAGAGTTGCAGATCTGACTTGTTCCTACAGCGATGCCTTTCTACCCTTTCCCCCTTGGCGCTGAGACTCTGTCTCTCTTGCTTTCTCCTAACTTTATGCAAACCTTCACCCCTGTCGTGCAGGAAGGGACGGTGGATAAGAACAGGCTGAGGTTCTTATCTGAGCTGTTACAGCTGCTACCTGTCTGCAGTAGTCCTGGGGTTCACGCTCCCCTCATTAATCAATCAAAACTCTAAAGGGAAAAAAAAAACCCAAAATTACATTCAAGATCACTCCCCCTATATGCTGCTTAATCCCTTTGTTCCTACTGTATTTGATGTCTGTTGGGATATTTGTTGGGGATGCTTGTGTCACAGACAAATCTGTATTACCTTCTTTTCACTCTTTCTCCTCACCCTGGAGGACAGCAGACTTGTCTTCTCTGAGAAGTCATCTCACTATGCCCCATATTGCTTATACAAGGCTAAGAACATTTGTGGTCTTTCAAACAAAATTCACTGTTTACTTCATTCTTTTGTCTTAAACAATTTCTCTAATTTGCATCACACTCCCTCTGTATATTACTGTTTAAAAGTCACAGGAATAAGAAAAAAAAAAGATTCATGCAATTCATACAAAGCATTTATATTAACTATGCTTTTTCTTCCTCAGTTCTTTATTTTAATCCCATTAAATTTCAGTAGGAATGTAACTGAGCTCTTACCATATACAAAATCATCAATGCATGCTCAAACTGCCATGCACGTTAACTGCACAATTTAAACAACACAAATGTTTTATGAGTCAACTTCATATGAAGCATTATAAAATGATGGGCTTTTTTCTCCCCCACACTCACTTGCTGTGAGTAAAAAATGACTGTTGGAGTGGACCGAGTCCTGCAAAAACAACATGACAAAGAAGCCGTTGCGCACTGCTCTTAGACTCTAAGGACATGTTAAAAAAGTCTTGACTTGGCATTAAAAAACACAATTAAGAATATATTAAAAAAAAAAGTTAATCGCACATCCTGTCCTTTTGTTGCTGGAGCACATACACCTCTACACCTCTATCATTCTTGTAATAGTTTCCTGAAGGTTTCTACTGATGGAAGGTCACAGCCTCTCCAAGTGGTGCATTGCAGTGCCTACTGCTCGCAGGCTTCTCTTAGTAACAAAGCTGAAACGTAAGGTCATTACTTCTTCTCCTGCCCACTACTACTCTATGAACAAATTATTTCCACCTGCTCTGCAGCAGCATTTTATGTGTCCCATCACCCCCCACCCTGCCTTGCTCTGTCTCTCAGCTTTCAATTGAACTGTGCCCATTGGATCAGCCTGCTGGCCTTTGCGAGGTCTGGCCGCTCACGGGCCATTCCTCGGGTCCCCATGGCCAGCAGCTGGGATCCAGAAGAGCCACACGCTATCGAGTGACGCTTGGAGCATGTCTACTCTTATTTAATCCTTCTGGGAAAAGACAGGAGGAGTGCAGGACTCTTCCTCAGTAAAAGGTAGCATTAGTGAATCAGGCTTGATTGAGAGAGAAAAATCTCTGTTCAGGAGATGAAGTTTGTCGCTTTTCTTAAAAAACCAAACCAAAACCAAACCAAAAAAGAGGTTTCTATGTTTTGTGGGAGAACACGAGCCACAGGTTGCCTACCAGGACATGCTTTGCTTAAGATTTGTATACAAACATATATTATATCTAAAACACATTTAAATACCCAAAAGAAGTTACAGTTTCAAGTCAGTGCTGTGTCCTACTTCACAGAATAAAGAAAACCACCCCACCTTCAAGTCTTCAGCTTTTAATCTCAATTTGCAGTAAGAAACTTTAAACAGAAACTCTGTGTCCCAACCAGCATTTGTCAAGACTCCACTATCTGCGGAAAACCTGGGTTCTGCTTCCAGCCATCAGCTGCCCAATGGATCTAAAGTCTCGCTGCCTTTTGAGGCCCTGGGACACAAATCTCCTGCAGTCCTTAGTGGATGCTCAAGGTTTCAAGGATGCTTCTGAACAAGAGGGTTTGGTACTGTCAGTACCAGCTTGGTTAAGCGACTGAATGCAAAATTTAGTTCCTGCCCCCTTTGGAGCTCACCCAGTGGAAGGAGCCAAGCTGTTTCCCAAGAGGAGACGGAGATGTTCTCTATTAGCCCATCAACATGTTAATGTAGTAGTAAGTCATATGGTTCCCTTTAAAAAAATAAATTCTAATGCACGGAAATACTGTAAATTAGAATTTCTTCACTTACACCTGTCAAGACCTTCCATCTGACCTCTTGGCATACCACTGTTAACAGCTAAATATTTTCCAAGTAGCCTCATCCCAGCTTTTATCCATTTTAAGACACAGAACTATGCTTATGGGGGTCATGGAGGTCACCTTACAACTTCCTGAAGCAGCAGCTCCCTTTTTCTGGTACAGTGTGCATCAAAAGACTTAAAATGTCACAGTAAATTCCACAGGCACCTCGTAGCTACTCCTAAGCTGTAAAACCATCCTCAGTGGCTGGTTAGGTTGTTTGCTTTTATCCTGTAAGCAAACCCTCCTCCCCACCAGCGTTCCAGACATGTTCAGACACACCAGGAGTCCCTGGTGTGGTTGGTTGGGTCTGGCTGCTGCTGCACTCTGTGAGGCCTTCATTCTTCCTGCGTTTTATTTTTTGATGAGTTATGTCCTTGTCACAGCTTCATTACTTTATTCAGTTTGGCCAAAGTGTCCCAATTCCCTTAAAAACCTTTGAACCTACAGCACATTTTGCTACCTGCCCATCCTGCCCATCCAGACAGTAAGTCTTGTAGCTAGATGTCCCAGTCTGATTCAGGCACGTGGCAGCAGAGACCTGCTCTCATCTTTTTCGCTAGTGCTGTCAGGAAAGTTCCAAAATGTTGCTTTAATTCCCATGGAAAAGATCTGTCTCCTACCCTAGCTGATGACAGAAATCCTCTGCCTTGATGGGAAATTTTGCTGCCTGGTATAGGATTCCTTTGTTTTAGCAGAAAAAAAAAAAAAAACCAAAAAAAAAAACCAGCTCAGTTTCTTCTGAAAGCAGCCTGCCAATCCTGACAAATTACTGTATTTTGACTTGAGGAGTTAAACATGCCTTATGGGAATTTTCTATTTCTGCAATGCAGCCATCATCAATAAAGAGTATACAGAACTCCTGTTTTCTGAGAGTACTTGCAGCGCTCTCTGTTTTAGTCAGCTTTGATTCAAAATACTTCCTCGTAGCATGCTTCAGTAATGCCTGCTTGGAACATCCCCCGTGCTTCCTCAGTGCCTCTTCTCTTGGCTTCTTTGGCTGGCCGGCTCCTTCGCTGAGGCCAAGGGATTTTCATGCACGACGGAGACCACCCCACACCTACAGATATCTCTGATGTGATTTTCGTTTTGTTTGGGTTGCTGATGTGCCTGCCAGGTGAGCAGGATGTTTATGTGTCTTGTTCCATAAGCAGTTCAGAACTTTTTTACATTTACTGTAAACACAATGACTTCCCCAAGTCATGCAGGAGAAAAGAACACAGGGAGAAAAAAGGAAAAATACAAGAAATGTAGTATAAAAAAAGTTTTAACTTGTAGGTTCAAATGGTAACGATAACTACCCTAAATAAAACTTTCATAATTTCTTTTTCTTTCAAAGAGCTGGGGAGAAGGTGCTTATACCAAACAAGCACATGACTCATTTCAGATCTGCAGAATGAAATTTCCCTTCCATTTTCTCCCCCCTGCAAGCGAATCTCCAAATGTGTGGCAGGGTCTGGAGCAAAATGCCCCAGCTGGTAGCGCCAGGGCTACAGTTTGAAGCAGCTGCTTCTGAGCAAAGGGCAACAAGCCCTGTGGGGTTGCATCTGGGGCAGAGAGACAATGCAGCCACGCGTGGGGCTGCTGCCCCACAGCTCCGTGGGGCTCAGCTGCGGGGACTCGCTGCAGGGTGCTCACACCAGACACGACTTCAGTCACCCAACTAAACACCACTATCCCGGCTCCTCCTCACTAAGTGAAAGTCAAAGAGAGAGCTGTCCCTTCCACTGGCTGATTTCTGGTTCCCACTGCTGAAGATTCCTGAGAAACAACACAGCCAAAGTCATAAAAACAGCAGCATATTCAGATGCAGAGAAAGTAGATTTAATTTTTACATTTCCATCCACAGCTAAGGTCTGTGATGTCCCTCTTGCGTGGAACTACCAGATCATTTTGCTTCCCATTTCCTTCATTTGGAGAAAATTCCTGTCACCATTTAACAAAACAATCCAGACTCAGAGAATTCCAAAAGGCTTATTCCCGCTCTGAAAATCTTAAGCTTGCAAATACCTGCATGACCATATGAAACTCAAAAGGGGGAAGTCCACACACGCAGATTATACTTAAACATACCTTGTTGGTGTAGCTTTTCCTCTCCCCTTAGTACCTGGGTGCAGGTATTGTTTGTGAAGGTCCTGGCCTCTGCCTCCTTCTTGATCTACTGGGTAAAAAATTTCTTCCTCTTCAGGAATTGCCACAGCCATAGAAAGGCAAGTTGTCTTCCAAGAAAACTTCTAGGCTGCTATTCTCAATCTAGTGGAAGCAAGAGCAGCTGACATACTGCTGGATGAGAGCAGATGAGAATCCCCAGAGCAGTGACAGACTAAAACTACTTCAAAGTTAAAAGCAAAGAAAGAAAAACCCCGCAAGCCAGCTCAGAACTTTGTTAGACAAGCACCGCAAGTGACAGCACTGATGGCAGGAAGGAATGGGGAGTGTTGTCAGTCACTGGCAATGACTGATGGCGACAGCAAACCCCTGGAGTTGTGAAGAGAGAAAACTGAAAGGACATGGGGTTTGCAGGCCGCCAGAACTTGGGCTGTGTTCTTGGAACACACACCTAATGCTGACCTAGAGAAGCCTACAGCAACCAGCGCAGCATGTTGGGGCAAGCCAGGTGTGCTCAATATTGGCATGATGTGAATACCTAAGGAAAGCAAGACCCTTTCTAATGAACCTCTTGTCGCTGCCGGCAGCTCAGGTGGCCTGTCCTTTGCTCTGCAAACCACTCTCCCTGCCGGTTCCATGGAAGGGAATCTTTGTGACAGCTCTTCTGCTTCCCCCCACCCCGAATCTCAAACACCTTTGATGTCCCGTGCCTGTATCTAGAAGTGACACGACCCGCCAGGGGTACTTTTGCAGCTGAGCTTTGCTCGTGCAAGACCCGGCGACGAGGGAGGAAGTGGGTGTAAATGACACTCGAGTTTCTTTGGTCCGAGGGTGAGCTGCCAGCAGCGTGGAGGCAGCACCGGCAGCTACAGGTCCCTGAGAGATTGTGGCGGGCAAGCTACGAGACCCCCTTACGGTGTGAAAACCCCCTTCTGCCTACAGTATCTAGAGGTATTGCAAGTATCATGATAAAAACAGTTGGTCCTCCTGCCTGGCTACGCTGCACAGCCAGAGGAGTGGACACCAGCTGAACTGACTCCAGGATCTAACACAACACTCCGCTCTTTGATCCCAAATATTTAGCCTAACGGGGAAAATCAATCCTATTTGTTTCTGAAGTAAGTGGAGTAAAGCAAGGAACTTATGCTACTAAGCAAAAAATAGAGATTTTAAAAAATATCTGTTACTCTGTGATATGTTCTCTGCTTAGCACCATTCAGAGGTAGTGCACATATGCAGCATTACTAAGAAAATGTAAACAAGACAATCTGAACATTGCTTTGCAGAGTCACGTTCATTTCCTGAAAATAATCAGAGTATAGCTGTGCACTTAACTACCATGTCCAGTTACTGAGACTGAACGACATTCGTTAGATGGGCTTTCTTGATGGTCTTTTTTTTTAAATTGTCTTTTGACATCCAGACCTAATCCCCAATCAGATTTATCTTTGGCCTCAAGATCCATGACTTCTGCAATCAACCAAATTAAGTGCTTTTACTGACATCCACGGTTCTGCAGAGAATTAGGGTCTGCAGCAGTTTTCCATTCCTCTCTCTCCATGCAGTATTTCCAAAAAAGGTTTTGATTTTGATTTTTGAATGCGGTGTTCACAGAGTGCTGCTCAGTAGCCACTTCAGTACCGAATAGAAAGGATTTAGAACAAATTGAGGTTTAGCCTGTTGTTGAAGGTAAACTTGGTGTTAATCTCTAACTGATAGAAAAATGAGCAGAAATCAGAAAACTTTTACAACTGACAACTGAAAAGACACATCCCAAAATATTAATCTTTAATTGATGCATTGCAGGGTTTTCTTTAAAGGAATTATCCTGGGACTGCCACCAATAGCATTAAACGATACTTATTTGTGTTACATCTGGATTAGCCCTTTATTTATTTATATTTTACCTGAAAATGTATTTTCTTAGAGACCTTATAACAGCATTTCTGCATTATCAGTTCATGTTGTTTTCCTCTTTCCTGGGTATATTAGCCAGGAAATTGAATTCCCAGTCTGTAACAGACAGATTAATTCACATTTTGCTTCATCCACATAGAAAAATGCAGTTTCTGGATCATTGAGGCATATGGATTATGAATAAGACACTCCAAAAACTAACTATCCAGACGGGGATATACTTACAAAAATCTTTTATGTCAAAGTCAGGATTTCACAACATAACACGCTAATGCAAAATCCAGTAGCACCTGAAAGATTAAGGTAGCTGCTGCTATCACTTGCACATACTTGAAAGAAAAAAAAAAAAGAGTAAAAGTACATTCTCCAGAGAACAGCAAGTGTAATTCAAAATAAAAACCTGTATTTTTTATTCTTTTTTTTTTTTTTTAATGTTGGTGTTGGGTATTTGTTAGGTTTTTTGGTAAGTCTTTTTCTTTTAATTTACAAGACTGTAGTTGCCATATAACATGTTATATGTGATGTGATTTCTCTCCCCTCCAGTACAAGTTCATGGTCATATATTCAGGCTACAGTACTCAAAACAGTGTTTTCTCATATCCATATTCTCATAGTTTCATCAAAGAGAGATACAATGTATAATACCTGTCTCTGGGAAAGTAATGTTTAAAACAGGCAAACTTATCTTAAAACAGAAGTGGAGAGGCTACAGTAGGTATAGTCACCTAAGTATGATCTTTAGGTCACAATTTCTAAACACTCACCTACTATATGTAAACATTAAAAATAGTCTTAGCAATAGGATTTTATTTATATGTGCACGTATATCCACCTTGTCCCATATTTATGTTTGGCAACTATTTGGGAATTCAAAGGTGCAGCCCTCAGTAATTGTATTATTTTTAAAAAAAAAGAAATGAAGCTTATCTACTCTATGAGAAAAGAAATTCTCAAATATCAATTTCCAATTTTAAATTTAATTTCAATAGGAAAATATTAAAAATGTGCACATCTAAATTGTTCCATGTTCTGTATATACATATGTGTGTGTACGTATACATAGAAATACTCATGTACCACACATATTCACAAAATTTAAGTGGAAATATTTCTGTCCACTATTTCCCCACATGTAAATGACATCATATCTTTAAAAATGTCAATAATAATATCATTAAAAATAATATTACATTTATTCCATCAACAACTTTCAGTGGTTTTGTTCTTTCTTCATCTTTATTAAGTCCACTGAGCATTAAGAGGCCAGGTTCTCCGTGCACTTCCACAGATGCCAACTGAATGATGCTGACATCACATCAAGGACACATGTGGTTTACAGCAGCACAAGTGACAGGAGAATCAGGCCCAAACATCCCCAAGAAAATTATAAACTAGTTATATTTGCTCATATGGACCTGATGAAGATATACACACCACCATCTAAAACCAACTGAACAAAAAACATGTAGATCACCACAAAGTTTTCAACCAGTAGTAGCACGCTGAACCAAGCTCCCCCATCCCTTCAATAAATAAAATAGGTGAGAAAGTACCCTAAAAATATGGAGGAAACTTAACATTGTGTACATTACATACAGTATAATACATGATGGTTTAGCATTTGACCTAAACCATTTTCCTGACTAGTCAGGGGAGACCTGATAAATCACTGGTAAAGAAAAAAAACGGTATTTTAGAAATAAAGCGCATATTTCTAATATAAATAAGAACCTGTGTGTATTATATGGTATATACACACAGTACACACATTAAAACAAACTTATCTTTTCTAGTTTTGAATAGCAGTCTCTAAATGGAGTAAATTGTGTTGTACAAATTTAATAAGCAGCTAGGTTTCATGTTTAACATTCAAATTAATTTGGGGAGCAAACAAAGGTCCGTGCATCTTGACTCCAAAGTCTGACACTCATTCATACATTTTAAAAAAGCCCTCTTCAACATTACAAGCAATTTATGGCAAGAATGTACTTTGATGCAAGACACATGACACTTGGCTTACCTTTCAAAGAGGTGTTGTGGTTTTTTTTTAAATAAATCTGTTTATATAAAGAAATGTGTGTTTGCCAAAAGTCTGTTAAAATTACATCAAAACAACTTTAAAACCTGCTCACTGAGGATAATTGAATTCAATTTCCTGTTTTTAAATATTTAGTTAACAGTTCAGAATATTGCCTGGTGTAGTTTCAATAAAGATGTGATATGAAGACCCATAAAAGAGTAAGCGTCTCCATTTCAACTTGCTATGACAACAAAACTTCTAGAAACAGCTTTCTTGGCTGGACAAGTTCAGTTTAGGAGTAATCTCTTGCAATAGCTCTATGACCTTAATGCAATCTGTAATAAAACAATGCTCCCCATAAGTCATTATTCACAAAACCTGAAATGCATGTGACATTCTGAAAAAGTCTCCTGCAGAACAGGTTAACAGTTAATTGAACATACATATTTATATGTATCAAGGCCAGAAAACAAATGACTGGCTACTCCTTGTTATCTGTGCATGTCAAATTTTACATTTAAAATTATCAGAGTTTTTTTTCCCTTTTTTTTTTTTTTTCCTGGGGGACTCACCTTCCATCATTGGTTGGCTTCAAAATATAGTTAAGTGGAAGATAGTATCTCACTGTAATTACATGTAATTCATATGAAAAAGTAAACCTTACATTGGACAATATTGTAGAACACCAGAGTAAGCTCCATAAAGAAATACGGTATCTTCCATTAGATATATATATATTAAAAAACAAAAAACAACCAACCAACCAACCAAAAAAAACCCCAAAAGGAAGAACTTTATACAAGCAGTTATAGTAGCTTTGTTTCAATTAAAGATGCAACTCTCTCTCACTCCTGGCAAGAATAAATTGGTAATGGCACTGCTTCTCCACAGTGCAAAGTATCCTGAGAAATTATTAAGAACAAAATACAGGGCCGTCATCACTAAATTCTTGCACAAAACAGAGCAATTAAATATCTTAAATAAATAAAACAGCAGATAACCTATATTGTGTGTATCACAAAAGGGGGTTGTGACCTGGGACACTGCTAATTCCTCCATAACTGATAATTAGAAAAGGATTGCATTCAATCACTTTTAATATCTTTCAAGTTATCTATGGCCAATAATGTACAAGGAGGTAATTTGTAATTCAAGTTTTTTTGTTTGTTTTTTTTTTCTTTAACTAGCTACAAGCTGAGTTCTGAATTTTACATTGAAATACGTCTCAAATTTAAAACAAGCCCTCTCAGAGGAGCATTTTCTAATTTTTTGTGCAACTTTGATGCAGAGCCCAACACAGTCCTATGAAGAGAGACAGTGCATCTTTAAGCTGATTGGCACTGAAATCCCATTTTCTTTAGCTGCATTCTATTAGCTTGGCCAAGTTATCTCGTAACTCTGTTAGTTCAAATATTTTTCCATCAAGAATTTCTAAAAGTGTCTTCAAGTTATTGCGAAAAGCTTCTTGCTCATTCTGACTTTTCTCCAGACGTTGCTCTAGATCAGACAGCTGGCCTTCCAGGTCTTTGTTTCGAATTTCTACTTCCTTCAGAGAAAATACATAACATGTTAATGCGTTGTCTGCAAAGAGAAAGCAGTCTAACCTCCTGCTGGTATTTGTGTCCTGTTTCTGTCAAATGGCTTTTGAAAAAAACTTGTGAACCTTTACAGTTTCCACTAAGCCAAAACCAGCACCCAAATTTCTATTACAACTGCGTGTTTGACTACCGCTGCCTCCATTTTTTTCAGCAATTCATCCGAAGGACAGAAACTTTGAGAGAGGGATAAAATTGAGTTAGTGAACAGTGGATGAGACACACTTACTCAGGTTAGTTATTCTATCATTCAGACATGTGCCACCTACCAAAAACAGCTTCTCAAAGGTTCACCTAAGTTAAAGCGTTCCCTGATTTGGACTACACCGATTGCTCGAGGACACAGTCCCCATTAAACGGTCTCATACAGAAACTCATCCAGAACATGGCTTTATGGGAGGCGGAGTGGATGGCCTCACTCCTGTACTGCATTATAGGCCTTCTCACTCTGAAAACTGAGACAGAGACGTAACCAGCAAGAATGATGTTAAGGTGACATTGACTGTTGCAAATTTAGGGCAAGCTGGATGCCTCATCTCGCTGCTCGGTGCCCCACAGCACCCACATGCAAGCCCCGCAGTAACCCAACCGTGGGAGCAGGGACAACCTGTTCCCCCATGGTGGGTGGAGAGGCCAGGTGGCAACATGTCACCCAGGGCTGGGGGGATCTGACCCTGAGCAAGCTCAGCTCTGGTTCAGGAGGAAGAGCAGCCCCTGTTCTTCGTGCAACGCAGGTGACCTGCTCTGCTGTCAGACAACTCACATAGCACGGGGAGGGAGTAGCTCATGGACACTTGGTGCACCCATTGCCCGCCTCACAAATTCACGCTAAAGGGTGCCATTTCGGTTATGCAGAACACTTTCAGGCAGCACTGGGGCTGTGTGTTTGGTACACCCCGCACCCTGCGCAGCCATCTGCTGGGGAGGTGCACAGTGAATTTGAATTTACATACATTTAATGTTTTTTCAACACCTCATCCCTTTAGCTTTGTGTCACAAAGCTTTAATGGGCCTGCTCTGAGTTTTCACAGCAACGAGTTCCTCCCAGCCCCAGGGAAGGCCATTTGGCAGTGGCCGCTGCTCCCAGCAGGAGCGACTCCCTTCCAGTCTCCTGCCGCTTTTGTCACCATTCCTCATGGGAGACATTTCACCTAAGAAACAGCCTGACTCAAACAGAACATGTATTTGGGCAGCCCAGAGTAACAGGTAGGAAATGGCAGGCTTGTCCCTCCACCTGTGAGGGCTCTGATGGCAGCGTCCATCTGCCGCTGTTCCTGGCCAGCAGAGGGATGGGGTGATGTGGACAGTGGTCAGTCCCAGCCTCCTGCACCCTGGGGCCCCCAGCAGTAGTGCAGGTAGAGAAGGCAGAGCCTCAGGAACCTCATCTCCTCACAACTGTGGCTGCTCATGCAGCTAAGGGTGATGTTCAAGCTGAACTGGACTAACTCATGAATCTTTGGCCATGGAGGCAAGGGGGAGGGTAGGGAGAGAGGAAGATTTTCCTCCAGTAGAAGAGGACCAGGCTCGGGAACACTTGACCAAACTGGACATTCATAAGTCCACGGGCCCTGATGGGATGCACCTGTGAGTGCTGGCAGATGTTATTGCTCTCTATCATCTTTGAAAGATCCAGGAGAACTGCAGAGGTGCCTGAAGACTGGAGGAAGGCCAACATCACTCC